>JBCEWC010008856.1:0-19416 GCA_038996855.1 Solanum aculeatissimum | reverse complement strand
AATTGCAAAGTCAAACTTAGTCAAGGTCATCTTCCCCAACTTCTTCAAGGTTTCTTCAATGGAGGTTAAAAAGGATTTTAGAATTCTCAAAGTGTATAGAGGAGGCTTAGAATAGATGAATAAGGGTCTAGGTCTTGATTTAAGGGCTTAGAGACTTTAGGATACCTAAAAGGGGCCTAGAGATTTATTAAATCACGAAATTACCATTAATGAAACGGACTTTTTACTACCAAGCAGAGTGACACGGTGGAGCTAAAGTGCCCGTGAAGGTGACTCACGGACCGTCAACTGCACCATCAAACGACACTTAGCCAAAATTCCAACGCGAACTCTCGGAGGACTTTCTAGACCACTTGACGGGAGGACTCACGGGCTATGTGGCTTCACACGGACCATGTACTGATCCGTGGAGCCACACTTGGCCCAATATTCAACCCCCAGCCTTGGCCAAGGTTCATCCTCACCAGACGGACCCCTTGACGGGTCGTACCAAGGCTCACGGACCGTGGGGTGGTCTGAGGGCCATGACTTGTATTTTGGGGTGAGTCCTGAACACCCCCAACTCACTGGACCATGGCACGGACCCCCATATGGACAGTACCAAGGTTCACGGTCCGTGGTCCTTGCCTTGGGCCATTTTCAGGGTCTATCTCCAATGTCTTTTGAATTTCAGACAGTCCCACTATTTTAGCCATAACTTCCTCATGCAAACTCCAAATTGAATGAAACTAGTTGCAATGCGAAGCTAATGCAAAGAGCTTCAATTTGATATGTAATAGCCCACACGGTTTAACACGCATCAAAAGTTATTCTAGCCCAAATTATACTGTCCAAACAGCCTCTCTAGGACACCAAATGATCTGTTTTGTGGTCAGCCACTTAAACTCAACCCGTGGCTACCAAAACTGAACCACGACCAGTATAACATCATACAAGAAAAATCATAAGGAGTTTTCAAAAAAAAATTGGGTTGTTACAGTAAAGTTTTCAAATTAATTGTTAACTAAATAGTTAGTGTAGCATTTTAACTAGTAAAAAAAGGACTCGTAGGAAAGGTGCATAGTTGTAATCATAGCTAGAACATTGGTCAAAGTACAATTCAACATAGTTAAAAACAAATGGGTGGGCTAGATCAATTTATTATTCGATAACTATCTCTTGATCATAAATCAACACTCCATGCATGTTATCTCGAATCTAAACATAGGTGTCATGACCCAAGCCTAGGGCCTAGGTGCGACATGGCGAATGGGGAACTCGGAGGTACCCCAAACAAGCCTCATAGTATCCATAAGCACATCCTTGATTAAGAAGCGTGAATCATTCATCAAAAAATAGTACTAAGGGAATTAGGGATTTAGGACGCACTCTATAGGACAAGGGATAAAGAATTCCTATTATTCAAACACAACAATTAATTCTAAGGGAAGGGAACAAATGCATTTTATAGGAAGTAGGGACTTAGGAATTTCTCCGTCATGCCAATATCATCACAAGAAACAACCAAACATGGGATAGGGACTAAGGAAAAGTCTTCATAGATAAAAGAAAATCATGAAATACATATATAGCATGATATCCAACAATACCTCTAATCATAGATGGGACGGGGGCCAAGACATGTCCTGGGCTCACCCTCAAAAGTAAGTAGCAAAAAGAACAATATCTTAATCATAAACAAGCTAGATATAAAGTGGATCTTGCCCTTAAAGTAAAGGACTCACCACAATAAATATCTTCACAAAATGGACTAGCCACGAGGAGGTGGATGGATAGGAGCTTCGGTCCCTACATGGTTAGATCTAGTAGGCAAAAGTATGTGTTAGTACTTTGAATGTAATAAGTACACGGAATGTAATGCAACAAGGAAATCATAAGCCATATTAGGCAAGATGCATAATCCTAAACAAGGTAAATAAGCTCCAAATGACATGAATGGTCATTGGCTTAATTAAACATCTATGGAGGAAAACTATAATATCATAATTCTAGCACATACGTTTGTCAAAAGATATCTTATCCAACACATAAGACCATGTGAGCTACTATATGAAATCCCAATGTTGCCTTCACACTGAAAAAAAAGTAGTCTACTTACCAAGGTATACTATACCTCACCTTACAAGATTCTACCCATTTCGGAGAGTGTTATGCATGAACCTTACGGGATCATACCCATTTCAATTATTAGACATAAACATGGAGCTATATGTGGATCCACTAAAAAATACATATATCCTACGGTTGAACATAGTTAAGGAATAATAAAAATCTATCAAGGTCTGCTCGGTGCTAAGTCTAGTCCCATGGGAAACGTAAATATAAATATAGTTATAACATGTGTAAGCTCATAAATCATAATTTTCATGACAAGAGTAGCTCTTCAAAATCATAGCATCATAAGAAGGGCTTCATAATATTGCATAATATTCATAATAATTCCATGGAATCGTAACATACTTGATAGCCCTCAACATTCATAATACTCATCAGCTTGCATTTCATAAGGTAAAACCTTTCATCAATTCTAACATGTAACTTTAGCTCAATCAAGATGGATTCATGCATGAAGACTTGAAATTAGGGAATTGAAGAGTAACAAGCTTAAATATGATAGATGGTGACCATTTAAAACCTTTCAAAAGAACCCACCATAGACATGAGAAAAGACCCTAGTGAGGGTATCATGAAACCATCTCTTAAATCATCAGTTTTAATGATATTCCATAGTATCATAGAATGTATAGTCCTAAAAGCATAAGATATTACATAATATTACCATTAAAAAATATGTAATTTCATGGAATGTGCATATATTGAAAACCAAAGAGAGAAATGGGAATGCTTGAGCTTTGTGGAGGGAAGGTCCACACAAATTAACCCATAAACCTTGGTGTGATTTAGTAGAAGAAATTTGTCTTGGAGGTGAAGGAATCTGAAACCCTTGCTTGCACTCTTCACTTAGATGTCTTAAGGAAACTTGAGAGTGTTTGGGAGGCCCTATACTCCGGTTATTTTAGGAACAAGTTGAAATGGAATGAGTTTGGATAGTATAAGCCTGGAAAGGGCTAGTTTTAGGGCCTAAATGTCATAGCATAGGCATAAAATTCTAGGAATGATAAAGCATGCCCCTTATAAAGATTTTTCTGACCAAACCATAAATCCTTGATTATGGGTCGCAGTCTAGTCCATGGGCCATAAAAAAGGGGTCTCGTCCTATTGGTTTTTGACCCCTTTGAAACCCTCTCTGAAACTCTATCAACAACACCATCTACGACTCATAAAAGAGTATACGGGATGTCCTGTTGTTCGTACTTTGAGCTTTAGAAACCCATTTTCTACCAAGTCTGGCCACTATTCCATGAGCATAAATTACGACTCGTAATTACATCTATGGCTTGTAAAACACCCTTCATACATTAAAGTTCCCTAACTTAGGCTACTAGAATTTGCACCCTTGGACCACGAACACTTAGAATAGTCCATAGTTTCTTTTACGAATCGTAAACCCCACTAACACTTGGTGACATTTGCAACCTTACACCCTAATCCACGAGCCTGGTCCACAACTCGTGAAATGAATCACAAGTCATAAACTTGGCTTGTACATTTCCCTCTGACATTTCTAGACTTTATTCCACCTACACATTTCATACTTTTTAACATATGGAGCCTTAAAATAGGGACTACTATAAATCAATACAATCTTTAATGAAATTCCCTCTATCAAGTGGAATTAAATTGGCATACATCAATGGTAATTTATTAGCTCACCCACTCCATAGAATTATCACACCCAATATGGTACATAAGGATGGTGAACTTTAGTGAATAGCTCAAACTTATGTAATTTTTTTATTTGCCAAATGAGGGGATACCGGTGAACAACTCCAACAATGGACGACAACACTTTTCTGAAATAATAGTACATAGACTATCTGGATTTAATTGATTCATCAAACATGGAGCAATCACATGGACTACTTGAGGTACCTCTGAAGCTATCGGATCATAGATTGATTTAGAATGCATCTCCATATGATTTCTCTCTAGAGGTTGTGGTACATCTACAAGTGGAGGTTGAGCCTCCATAATATGTGTATGGATAGGTGTGGGAGCACCTTCTTCCTGATTCTGAGAGTCATTGTTCGATCATGAGACATTCACTGAGTTTGAAACATCACTAAACCCCGAATCCTCAATAACTACTCGTTTGCCATTCCTTTTATCTTTTTTACTCTCAGCCACACACTTTGGTTGGCGTTGAGTGTTGGGTTGTGTTTTACTTGGTTCCCATATAGGAAGTCCCCTTCGTTACTTTTGAGGCCTTCTCTCAATTTTTTCAAACAAATAATGCATGCGAATATTTGGATAATCCATATCTATAACAAAAATATATAATAAAACATTCGGGTGAACGGATAGTTAAAAAATAAAGTACAATATCAAGAACAATGGCCTTTTGAAAATTAAAAGGCAGATGCTCACCAAAGAAGAAGGGTGAGTCACCAAATAATTTTGGCGAGCTCAGATGAGCTTGGAAAAAGTTCATACAGAAATCCTGGAAACATAGGGCAAAGTCGGCAAGATGCTACCAATGTCATGAATTATGTAAGATATGATTAAGTATATGAATTGACTATTTTGTGGGATTGTTGACCTAGCACTAAGAATAATTTGGTTAATAGTCATTGTCCCTAACTATGTGTCACCATAGGTTGTGATATTGATTCCGCATTTGGGCATGTACCTACCAAAAAAGCTATAAAGGATATTATTGAACCTACCGAAAAGACAATGCCGTAAGGTAATGATACCATGTGAAACCCACCAAAAAGGCCATGTCATAAGGTAGGTACATATGTTGACACTTTACAAGAAGTTTATAGCGTAAGGTGACTATTTGGGTTACCTTGGCAAAGTAGACCACT
Organism: Solanum aculeatissimum; assembly: GCA_038996855.1. Classification (NCBI taxonomy): domain Eukaryota; kingdom Viridiplantae; phylum Streptophyta; class Magnoliopsida; order Solanales; family Solanaceae; genus Solanum; species Solanum aculeatissimum. Next base: position 14,485 of record JBCEWC010008856.1, on the reverse strand, counting down.
CCTTGTCCAGTGTTGAGTGAACATCAGAATTTCAAGTAGTAGCTCGCTTGGTCTTACATGTCGGTTATGGTCCCTTACCAAGGTAGACTAGTTTCACCTTACGAGAATTCACCTATTTTGGAGAGTGGTTCACAAATGCCTTATGGGAACTTACCTATTTTGGTGAATATATAAACAGGGGCCTTGCGGGAACTCAACCTATTTCGGTTATTATTTTGGATGTACTGGGAACCCCACCCATTTTGGTGAATCATGCAATATGAGCTATATGGAATCCATTATCAAATAACAAACCTATTTTGGCAACATAGTTAAGGTACAATGGAAATATACCAAGGTCCTCTCGGTACCAAGTCAACATCCCATGGAATACTTAAATCATAATCATATCATGCATAAGCTTGTAAATCTTAATATCATAATAGGAGTAGATCATCAAAATCATAGCATCATAAAAAGGGCTCCATAATGTTTCAGAATTTTCATAACATTTTCATGGAATCACAACATACTTATTAACCATCAATCATTCATAATATTCATGACTAGCGAAACTTGCAATCAAACCTTCCATCAACATAAGGTGCTTCATCATATAATCATAGTCAAAACATGGTGAGTTTATGCATAAGGACTTAAAATAATTAGACTTAAGAATAATATGCATGAAAGAGGTAAAACATGTTAAATTGGAACCATTCAAAACAACCCACCAATATCACAGTGAAACCCCTAGTTAGGGCATTATGAAAATCATCTCAAAATCCATAAATATCCATAGCCTTTCATAATATTATAGCATGCATAGATTAAGAGTCACAAGGCATCTCATAATATCAATCCTTTATAGAAATTCATGTAATTCAAATCAAATATTGACAATTTCCAACTCACATCATTCATATAAGAAGTAATAAGAAGTACCCATCAAGAAATGAGTCTTGAAATTAAAGATTGAATTGAAAAGGATTTTGGACTCCATTGGTGGAAGTATCAATGGATGAAGAAACCCACACACCTGAAGCTTGGAGAATATTAAAGTTTGATCCTTAATGGAAGAGCCTTGAAACCCTAGAAACTTTGGAGAATTTTGGTGAGGTTGGAAAGGATTTTTAGAAGATTTGAGAGTGATTTTAGGTCCAAAAATGGAGGATTTTTTAGGATTCCTGTATATAAGGGTTTATGGATTTGTCCCAATTGCCCTCACTTAAATCTAAAGAAAATTAAAAAAATTTGTACTATAATGAAACCAGTCCATGACATAGACTTGCTCCTGCATAGGTCATTTTTACGTGAAGTTTATTTTTTCTCTATTTGGGACCTGGGATGAGTCTAGGTCATTTTTACATTAAAATAAATCCTCTCCGTGATGCGGAGAGGTTGCGAATGTTCCTGGAAAGTGTAAAAATATGCAAAAAAATATTTTTCAATAAGGTTGACTTAAAGATCAAAGGAGACCATTTTCCCACACAATTTTACCTCCTGAACAAGAATATAGACTCGGATTTGCCAAAAAATTAATGGATAATACGTTATGCAAGGCATCTATTATAAGGGTATCCGGAAGCTTTACCCTATCGAACTCCACGTGGCTAGTTCATTTTGTGAAGATCTTGCTTATGGTGAGTCCTCTAATTTGAGGGAAAGATCCATTTTCTAACTAGCTTGTTTATGATTAAGACATTACTAATTTTGCTACTTACTTTTTTAGAGTGAACCCAGGACATGTCTTGATCCCCATTCCATCTATGATAAGAGATATTGTTGGATATCATGTTATGTACATATTATGCGACATTCTTGTATCTATGGAGACTTCCCCTAGTCCCTATCCCATGTTTGGTTGTTGTTTGTGATGATAGTGGCAAGACGGAGAAATTTCTAAGTCTTTACTTCCCATAGAATGCATCTAATGTTCCCTTCCCTTAGAACTACTTGTTGTGTTTGAATAATGGAATTTCTTATCCCTCATCCCATAGAGTGGGGTAAGCCGGTAATCCCCTTAGTATTATTTGTTGATGAATGATTCGTGCTCCTTAACGAAGGATGTGTTATGGATGATATGAGGCTTGTTTGGGGTACCTTTGATTTCCCCATTCTCCATGTCGCACCTAGGTCCTAGGTTTGGGGTCATGATAGAGTTAATTAGGGCATATTCTAGTGACTCATCTATGTTTAAAGGCTTTCGTACATATGACGTAATGGGAGTCTACGTTATAATTTACACTTTTCCTTTTCAATGCTTAAGATTGTCGGACTTCATTCGCATTCTCTTATATCTCAATTTCTTTACTTACCTTATGTATGTTTTATATGCTAATAGGCTTGGTTCGGGTTCCTCAGAATCTTAATATCCATGTTACGTGTAGGGCCTAGCTTGGGTCGTGACATAGACCCTACACTAGAGCCAATTTTTCTGCTTTTTCTCCTTATTCCAACTTTTGGGGTATTACCCTTCTCAATGGAGCTCTTCACGGAGGCATGATTATGAAACACATAGAACATGAGTTAGAACAAAACCTTATAGAGTTCAACTCTGTCGCACGACTTAATAGTGACAAAATAAATGAAGTTTCTTAAACTCCTTATAGTCTTTTATTCATAAATGTGGTGAGCTTCACCCATGAACAAGACTCTACTTGACGTGACTTTCAAACACCCTAGGACACTTAATTCCAATGCCCTGATACAAAATTTTTAATGTTCCAAGACTACCTATTAGTTGTAACATGGTACTTAAATATTTGAAGGACCCCAAGAGAACCACATGGACTAACATAATTATACTAATGTTTTAAAAAAGTCATAACGTAGAATTAAACAAGAATATTCTAAACAATCTTATGACATAAAGATAAGTCTGATAAGATACATAAGTGGAATATCTATTCATATGTTCAAAAGTCTCTACTCATCACAGATGAGTTGATAGGATAAGACCACTAGCTTACTCAAAGTCTAAAAATTGAAATCTAAATAAAAACTGAATAGAAGTATAAAGTGTCCACGAAGAATGAGTACTCGCCAACATTGACAGTCGATCGAGGCAATGCTAACCGCGATCCTGATAGATAATGTTTGCACCTATATTATGAAATAATGCATCCAAGAAAGCATGCGGTCAATACTATAAAATGTACTAAGTATGGACAATGGAATAATGTAACATAAATGTAACGATCCGAAAATTTTTTAAATTCATAATGGTTGGTCAATGTTAGTGTTAAACTGGTCGTGATTGAATTTTGGAATCCATGGGTTGTATTTAAGTGGTCGGATTCAAAACGGATCATTTGGTGATGTTATGGGGTCGGTTGGGAAATGTACATTAAAAGATCATACCTTTTGGTATGGCCTAAACTGTGTGTGATGCTATATATCAAATTGAATCTCTTTGAGTTATCTTTGCAACACAACTAGTTTCACTCAATTCAAAGTTCGTATGAGAAAGTTATGGCCAAAACAGTAAGACTGCCCATAATTGGAAGGACGTTGGAAACGAGGTTCTGGAAATGGGCTAAGGGCTGGACCACGGACCGTGTGGTCATCCACGGTCAGTGGGGGTGCTCGTGTGGTGGTCTAATGAGCTCCTGGAGGTCAGGGTCTAGTCCATGGACCAAGTCAAGTCCCAAAGACCACCCCACAGTCCGTGAGACCCTTCATGGGGTGTGCGAGGTCCCGTGGAGTGGGGCAGATTGTTGGCAAGGTTTCGGCACTGGACTCCAGACCAAGTGTGGCTCTATGGACCAGTACACAGTCTTTGTGCAGCCACACAGTCTGTGATCCCCTCCATGAATTGTTCCAGAAAGTCCCCCGAGAGTTTAAGTAGAAGCCGAGGCCAAGTATGGCCTCACGATCCAGTACACGGATTGTGTACCACTGGATGGCCACTGTTGCCTTCCGTGTGACACTGTTTCAGATAATTAGTCCGCTTCATTAATGGTAATTTCGTAAATTGGCTTAATCCTATGACTCTTTTAACTTCCCTAAAGTCTCCTAAACCCCTAAATTCAAACCCTAATCCTATTTCACTCATCAAAACACTCTTCAATCCTCTCTAAAATTTCTTGAATTCCTTTGACCTCCATTGTTTAAAGCTTGAAGAAAATTTGGTGAAAATCATCTTGCTTGCTAAGTTCTTCAATTCTTATGATTAAACTCAAGGTATGTGCATTTGATTCATGGATTCCCTTTCATCCATGAAGACCCAAGAACCCTACTTTTTAATTAATGATTTTAAGTTTCTTTAAGTTATGGGTTCTTCTAATTTTGATGTATTTCATTGCATTGGATTGTGAGCTATAGAAATTAGGTGAATTAATGATGATTTAAGTTTGAATTTTATGAAATTTCATGGAAATTCTTGAAGGATCAATGTGCATGTCCCTCAATGGTTTAATTAAGCATGGGTAAATTGCATTATGTTTTGAATATGGAATTTCTCATGATTTATGTTGAATTATCTCTTAAATTGTGAATTTAAAGTTGAATCTCCATTACCCATGCACTTGAAATTCTCATTCATAGCAAATGCATTGAAGGATGGTTATGATGAAACTCTTGTACGGGCATGGCCCTCTTGTTATGATATGATATGTTAGGGCTTGTGATCACATAGTCTCTTTGTTATGGCTCTTTGAGCATTTTGGGTGCTAGCACCACTTTGATATATTTTGAAGGCTTGATATGATAAGCTATGTAGATGAGCTACTCTTATTGCATTGTTATGGAAAGGTTTTGGAAATTCTTGTTGGCTTTGAGCCTAAGTATGGATATGGATTTGATCATGTTTTGGTTTGGCTAATGATGCATAGTTTTGAAAAGAATGTCAACTCTCTGTTTTAAAAGCTTGCATGTATATATATGTATTCCAGTAGGATGAGACTTAGTACTGAGGGATTGGAGTCGGGGTGGACTATCTCCAAGGGTCCATACTCTTTTTTGTCAAACCATGTGCCACCATGGGTTATCTCTCTAGATAGGGATTGACTTGTTATGTATGCCCTTGATGAAGGGTTGACTAGGGATCTACTTGGCAAGTAGTCTGGATCCGGGTAGTAGCTCACTCGGGTCTCCTCCATTATCGGTTGAGGTTATATCCCCGCTATATTATGATTGTAGGATTGCATCTCCTGCATCATAGCATAGCATATTGTTATATTTCTCTTTTGGCTACGTGCATTCATTTCGTATCACTTGTCCCCTTGTCATTTTTCTCGATCATACTATATTGCCATATGCATTGCATGCTCGCATACTTAGTACATATTATGTGCTAACCCATACTTTTTATCTACATGTTCTAACCATGTAGGGACCGGAGCGACTTTTATCTTCCACCGGACAACGTGTGATCATCTTAAAGACTATTGCTTGTGGTGAGCCCTTATGTTTAAGGGCAATAGCCACTTTTTATCTACCTAGTATTGTTGTTACTTTTCTTTACTTATGTATTGAGGGTGAGCCTCAAACTATGTCGAGGCCCCGCTTTATCTTATGTAGAGGCTTGTTGGACAAACTAAACTCTTGTATGTTGGATTGTATTTGTTGGATATTATGACTATTGAAATATTATGATTTATGAGCCTTGATTATGGAAATGGTATTTGATTATGCTTATGACTTGATGTTGAGAATTGTGTGTTGATTATGTGCTTATGTGGAAATTTCCCAAATCCGGAATGCCCCCATAGCTTGAGTCCTACTTACCCGCCCCTTAGAAATAACTATTATGTGCTATGTGATTCTTATTCATCCCATTCCCGGCTACATCCCTATAGCTTGAGTCCAAAGTCCCGTTTCCCCTAGAACTTATGTGTTATGTGTTTACTTCCTCGCTTCCTAACCAATGATGTGTGTGATGATTCTATGATGGCTTGATCGAGGAATTTTGGGTTCTCCTTCGCCATGTCACATCTGGGCACCACTTCTAGGTCGTGACAATAAACTATAATGGGTTTGAAAACTTAATAATGTGATGACCAAGCTAAACATGATGTTACTCATCATCAAATTTCTGAAAGCATGAACCAAGATCAGTGCAATATCATTTGAAAAGAATAATCATGATGTAAATCTTATGTAGGAAATAACTTTAACTGACATAAACCATGTGAGCTACAACATAGAATCTAGTATACTACACCCACACTACAAAGAGAGTGTCTTACTTGCCAAGGTGAGGACCATAATCATAAGTCTAAATGGATACATTATCTAATTCAATCCTCTACTAACGGGTGACATATGCACAAGTCATACCAAAACTAACAAATGACGTACTAAATAGTCATGCCTCAACTAACGAGAACCATTCTTATCTTATGATGGTATGTAGTTCTAGGATAAAAGAATTTTTACTAAAGGTCTTATTCCTCCACTAATGGGTGAGCCTCCTTCCCTAGGTATGTGTTGTGCTTAGTAAACTCCTAAGGAAAATATGCATAATCATAACCATCATCTTTGGAGAAGTAAGAATCTAGCGATATCGAATCGTTCATAGAAACTCATAATTATAGAGTAGCTCCTTAAATCATAATTTCATAACATATTCATAAAATACACTTATCTCAAGAATCAAAACCATGATGATCTTTCATATTGAGAAGTGTTTAATTGCATAAACATACATAATACCATTCCTTAAGATTATAATTCATAAATTCATGATACACGCATAATTCTTTCCGACATAGTTCATAATTATAAAATAGGTATGAAGTGTGAGATCATGTAGAATTCATCAAAAACTGTAAAAAAGGTCAATTCATACATAATAAAATAATTGAGATTGAATACAAGCAAAATTAATTTAAGCCAATGCAAGATCATCAAAACCTAGAGTTTAGGAAGAAATTAAAAAGAGAAATTTGAAATACTTTGAGACTCGATGGATGGAAAAGGATTCATGGATGAAATTCTCACATACCTCAAAGAATCCTATTTTTAAAATTTGAAGGAGATTTGAGTTTTTGGAACCCTAGTTTGATAGAAGATGACCTTGGAAGAGAAATTCCTGAGAAAACTTTGGGGTTTTGAGTAACTGAGAGTGAATGGGTGAATTTTGAAGGATTTGGTTAGTTATAGTTTTTAGGAGTTAGTCCAAAATAATCCATCTTTCGTATTAAAAAAATAAAAAAATACTACAATAATCCTAGAAAATTAATTGATGGAAAGGTTCTATGAATGACTTTTACGGTCTGTAGAACTAATCGTTTAAGGCCTTGTAGAAATTAAAACCCAGTCTAAATTTTTGAAGTGGGATCTATGAGGCACTTTCTATAGTCCGTAAAAGATAGTATGACCCGTACTCCCAACTGTAGAACTCACTAATTTAAAAGATAAATTATTTAAAGTTCAATTCTACAAGCTCTTGTACGATCCATATATTCTTATATGACCCTTATAAACCGTCCATGAAAACAAGTTGCTTGAACCCGGCGACTTCACTTGTACAGATCAGTCCATGATCTATAACACTTTCCGTGACTCATAAAAACTCCTTTTGTCCTGTTCAAATGCCAAACTCAACTTCTCTAAATCATATCTATAACTTGCTTCCATGGGTCGTAGATTATTGTATGACCCGTACTATCAATATATAAAATCCAAAAGCTGTGAACTAAACTATTTTCTGCTTTTTCCAACTTTACTAAACTAGGAACTTCAGAGGTGCTACAATCTACTTAGGAGAACAAGAGTTCTTAAAAAATGCTTGATTGAGATGTTTGAAACCCTAGTTTGCTCTTTTTGATTCTTGCTCTATGTCTTGATAAGAAATTATTAGAGTATTATGAGATAATATTACAATATAGTCACCACTTAGGTACTAAAACATTGGGATTTAGGATTAGGAAGAATGGGAAAGGACTAAAATAACTCTAATTAAAATCTAATAGAAGACATCTAAAAGGGCCATTTACGGTCCGTAGTTTAATCTACGAGTTGTACATCCCTCTCACAAAAGGCCGTTGGATTTTTTATGTTTTTGTTGTTTGATCTATGAGACCAATTTTATGGTCTATAGTTCCATCTATGACTTGTAAACATGTCCCGTGGATCAAACTTTAGTAACTCATAAAATCTATGTACAATCTACAAGAGGGATCTAAGACACTAAATCAAACATATAGTTTCATATACAACTCATAAATATGTCTATGAAAATCATGTGGCAAATCACATCTCAGTACCTTGATCTATGAGTCAATTTATTACTCCTAAAAGATTTTATGACTCATAAACTATGTTCATAAAATAAGGAGAAGTTTACAGTTTCTGAAATTGATTTATGGACACCATCTATGGTCCACGGTTAGTTCAACAAGCCGTAAACACCATTTGTAAAAATCAAAATAATTTCATAATTTCTGAATTTGATCTATGAGCCTCACCTACGACCCGTGATTTCATCACGGTTTGTAGATGCTGCTCATAAGTTCCAACTTTAAGCAAAAAAATTCAACTTCAATTCTATTCAAGGTCTAATCTAGGCTAGGACTTTTGGGGTGTTACAAGTGGCTTGTGATTTCTTTGCTCTTACATCAAGATACGAGAATTTTAGTTAAGTTGTGCAAATATGAAATTTCAGCATGACCAACTTTTATCTAGAACAGTTTTAAGCGTCTTAAATTTTGAGTTCTTGATATGTTGTAATTGAGAAGTTTGGTTTCTAATCAAACCATTCAGTATTTTGACAGTTCTACAACAAGATATGAATTTTCTACCACAAACATGCTAAGTTGTAAAAAAACCACAAAAATTGGAGAAGAAGAAATTACCTTAGCTCCCTCATCATAGCTTGTGACACTGCAATTAATGTTGATTTAATGAAGATCATATACCTCTATTTATACATGCAATAAGGTGAAAAAATAATTTGATACCAGCATGAACTAGGCAAGCACCGAAGTTGTGGAATTCTAATCTAACTCATATTCTCCTTACATCCAAATTCTACAACTAATACAATTGTCCAAATGAGTCCATATTTGTCCTGAACTCACATTGCTTAGGAATTAGTTGTCGTAGATCCTGAGTCTTAGGCTAGTCCTACGCTAATTTTCCTATCACCACATATTGTAGGTTTTCATTAATTATCATATATGCCACTTCTTCTTCCTCCAATATTACCCTTGATTCTCCATGTAAAATGATATCAACTTTAGTAATAGAGTTTGAGATTTTATATGTGTTGATTCTAAGATCACTGCATAATTCAATGTAGTCGTCGATGGGGTGATGTTGTGACAATGGGTGGCTAAACAACCTTGTCGTGGGCCGCTAGAGGCTAGCAAGGCCATAGATGTCAAAATATCTTAAGCAAATTTAAGAATTTGTAGACTATTTTAAAGAGTGATTTGAGTATTGATTTCTCAAGATTAGGGTAAAATGGAGTCGGCCAGTTCAGAAACCTAAAATATGTCTACTCTAAATTAACATCATTTGACAAATGTTTTAGATTGTGTCTCTATTGAAAATATTATAGCAAATTACATTTTTTCCAGTATATTTTTGAAATTTAATTTTTCTTTATAATTTTCTCATTCTTTTGAAAGAAATATAATGTATTTAAATAACCCCATGAAGGAAAATATTTTACTAATATTTTAAATACAATAAGACCCTTCTGTTTTGAAAGACAATCTCATTTGAAATAAATATAGGAGCTTGTGCCAGCTTGTATCCAATATATGGTACCTTTTTTCCCTAATTATGTGTCAAAGATGGAATTTGAAAGTCAATCAAGATTTTTATATGATTTTCTTTTAGATATTTTAAGTTGTTAATTATTGTAATGTATAATAATTTTCAAATATATATGTTACTCATTTTATCCCAATTTATGTGATTAAGAATTTCAAGAGACAATCAACTTTACGGCTCTTAAATTTTTCAGATATTAGTTATTGTGATTATAATACTTTTTATGAAATTTCAAATAATATATCTTACATTCATTATTCCAAGTTATGTTACACTTATAAAATTCCGAGAGAAAAACAACTTTTTAATGTCTTTCAAATATTTTAAATTGCTAATTATTGTGATTTATAATATTTATTACATTATTTTTAAAATATATAATATATTATAATGACCCTTAAGGTTATTTTTTACTTTTTCGATAAAATTATCATTTTACCCCCCTCGATAGCTACCTCGAGTCATGTTTGATTGATTTTAAAAGTTAGTTTTTGAAAATTCTGTGAAAGTTGAGATTTTGCTAAAGATTAGATTTTTGAGGTTTGAATTGTCTAATTTTAAAATTTTGAGTAATTCGGCGAATCGAGGTGATTAGGATGTTGGGGTGATGACATGTATAAATTGATTCGTGAATTGATGTCTATTGTTATTGATTAATATTTGTGAGTTGATATTGTGAATTGGGCTTGTGATGACATATTTTTTCTTGATGTCCTATTGATGATGAAAAGTCGAAGTGAAATAGTTTTGGCTAGAAAAAGAAAAAAAACTAAAAAGAAATGGTTATTCTAGAAAAAGAAAAGAAAGGCCGAAGAAAAATGATTCCAGCTAGAAAGAAAAAAAGAAAAAAATGAAAAGGCAAAGAAAAATGGTTCCAACAAGACATGAAAGTAAATGCCAAAGAGAACTGATTTTGGCGGATATATAATCCATGTATCGGCCCTATAGGTTTCGATTTGATTATATCAGCGGATATGTATCATAGGAAAAACATGCATCATAATTACTTGGCATTTGCATTGTATTGCTTGAATTTCATAACATTCTATTCCATATCATTTCCTGCTTTAATGTGACAAATGTACTAAGTGTAATATATCGAATGACTTGAATCTTGTATATTGTTAAGGTTGGGCTATTGAGGTGTTGTGATATATATATATTGAATTACTTGAACCTTGTACTCTTGAGATTGAACTATTGAGACATTCTGATATGAAACTGTAAGTGTATAAATTATATATATTGTGATGGTTGGCCTTTCCTACGTGCAGGTTTGTAGTCCAGAGGTATGTGGTTGGGATGGAAGGAGTGTTTTATTCTCTACTTGTGATTAGGTCCTCTTGTTGGGTACTTTGGTACTCACCCTTATTTTTCTACACGTGTATGTAGGTTGTGAGCCTGGATCCAGCTGAAATTTCCATTTTTCTTATGGATCAAGCCTATGATGAATTGAGAGGTAATTGCATGTTAATTTCGCCTACTCTCAAGACTGTTGGACATTCTTATTAGTTTTTTCTATTTGAGAGACGAAGACTATTGAGACATATATTATTTCTTTCTAATTTTGATATATTAGAGGCTTGTACACATGACATCAGTTTTGTATTAACTTGTATTGTTCTGTTGTGACCTATTTAGGCTAACTTGTCTCGATGAATAAAGGCAAGTGTTATCACACCCGATTTTGGGTCATGACAATTTGGTATTAGAGCTCCAAGTTCATAAGTCTCACATATGTACAAGTCCAATTGAATAGAGTCTCAAGGATTGGCTTAGAGACGTTTGTTGCTTATCTTTGAGAGGCTAAGAAGACTATTAGAAAAAAAAATTTATTTTACATATTTCGATTTAATCATGTGTTAACCCTTGAGTTAGTATTGAGTCTCGCGTATTCTTTTGATAGATGGATAGGACTAGATTGTCAGTTGTTGATTGGGGAGAGGTAACCCCTGAGGCTATTATTGAGGACTGAGATAGGAGTAGAGGTTTGAGCAAAGTTAGAGGTTGACGTATATAGGGGTTGGGTTCGAGGAGTAGCACCAACTTGACACTATAATAGGGGTATCTTCACCAAGCCCGAGCCTAAGATTAGAGGAGATCAAATTCCTCCGGAGTATGCAGTTGCACCATTATTACAAGATACTTTGCTGAGGTGTTGGATGTGCTTCAGTGCATGGCACAAACAGGTAGTGCAACAGATACCCCGAGAGGTTCACAAGCCTAGGCATATAGAAAGGCTTTTATTCAAGGACCCACTATTCATGCTTAGGTGGGCCAACCACCATTGGTTCCTACCAGTTGGCCTAGTTTCTCCTAAGATAGTACTTACAGTTTATAATCAACAAAACTATGAGCAGTTTTAGAAGATGAAACCACCATAGTTCAAGGGTAGTAAGGGTGACGATGCTTATGAGTTCTTGACTTTATGCCATGAGATGTTGGAGACAGTTGGCCTAGTTTATCCTCAAGTTGTTAGATTTGTTGCTCTTCAACTTAGGGACACCGCTAGAGAGTGATGGTGGACATATATGAGATCTAGACTAGTTGGATCCCCTCTGGTGGAGTGTGGTGTATTCTTAGAGGCCTTTCAGGACTGATTCATTCCTTAGAGTGTTCGAGAGGAGAGTCAGATGAGATTTGAGAGCTTGACTCATGGCAATATAACTGTTATAGAGTATGAGGTATGATTCTCACATTCGAACCTTGGCCTTGATGAAACTAGCCAACACCACCACCACCACTTTTAGAGTTAGAGGACCCACCATCAAACCGGGCCCTCTTTGCTTCATGCATTCTCCTATCCTTAAGTTTTTCCTCCTCAATTTGCTCGGCATAAGTCATGAGCCGAGAGATATCCATGTCACAAATTAGCATAGTGGTCCTACATTCCTTCACCACCAAGTCCAAAACACCTGAAATGAACTTGTGCATTCTTGCACGAGGATAGGAGACAAGCATTGGAGCATACTTGGAAAGCTTAGTGAACTTGAGGGCATAGTCTCTCACGGTCATACCGCCTTGCCGGAGATTGATAAACTCGGTGATTTTGGCCTATCTAAGCTCAAGTGGGAAGAACCGATCAAGGAAGGCCTCTTGAATTCCTCCCATCCGACCTTAAAATCCATCACCTTCTCAACAAGTCATTGGTTGTACCACACTTGTGTCATATCCTTAAGTTGGTAAGCCGCTAACTCCACCTTCTCCTCCGAACTAACACCCATAATTGTTAACACTTTGGTGATTTCATCAATGAACTCCTAAACATCCTCATCAACTTTAGAGCCATAAAATTTCAGAGGGTTCATACGGGTGAAATCCCTCACCCTTGAGGCCGGAGTACCAACATTGACAGGGTTGACAGGCCGGGCTTGGTTGGCCACAGCTTGGGCCAACATGGATACCACATTTCTGAATTTGGCATGGGATACTTGTTCCTCTACCGGTGCCCGAGGAGCTTTTTCGTCAACTTCAGGAGCCTGACGGGGAAGGGGAGGTCTTCTGGGAGGCATTTTTTGAAAGAGCGACAAAATACCAAGAGTTTAGACAAATCTCATAAGGGTAAAAGGCACGATATAAGAGACAAGGAAGTAACAAGTTCCTAGAATGTCGTCATAGCCTCTCACTCATATGTATGGCGCGCATCACACCCATGAACGAGACTCTAAGTGACGTGGTATGTTGGACTTCGAGGATCATTACAAACCTAACCTAGGGCTCTGATACTATATTTGTCACAACCCGGATAGGGCCTAGATGTGACATGGCGAAGGAGAACCCGAAAGTCCTCGATCAAGCCATTATAGCATCATCACACACATCATCGGTTTGGAAGCGCGGAAGCAAAACACATAACACATAAGCTCTAACGAAATAGGGGCTTTGGACTCAAGCTATGGGGATGTTGCCGGGAATGGGATATACATGGATTCACATAGCACATAGCAATTATCTTTAAGGGGCGGGTAAGTAGGACTCAAGCTATGGGGGGCACACCAGGATTATGGAACTTTCCACATAATCACATAGTCAATTACAATCCCCAACATCAAGTCATAAGCATAATCAAATCCATACCATAGTTAAGCTCATAATGATAACATTCCATAATCATAATATTTAACAATTACAAGCCAACGTACAAGAGTTTAGTTTGTCCAACAAGCCTCTACATAGATAAAACGGGGCCTCGACATAGTTTGAGGCTCACCCTCAATACATAAGTAAAGTAAATGACATAACAAAACTAGGTAGATAGAAGGTGGCTATTGCCCTTGAACAAAAGGGTGAGCCACAAGCACAAGTCTTCAAGATGATCACTCATCGGGAAAAGGTAGATAGAGATCGTCGTCGACACCTACATAGTTAGAACATGTAGATAAGAGTATGGGTTAGCACAATAAATTACTAAGTATGCGGGCATGCAAATGCATATGCACATGAACCTATAGCAACCTACATGGCAAGGGCACATATATATAAGTGAATATAAGAAAGAACAATATATCGATATGCCATGAAATTATGATGCATGAAATGCCATAATGCTTAATATAGAGGGGATGGAACCATAACCGGCATCCAAATCCATGTGAGCTACAACATGAACTTTCCCAATGAAAGCCCCCCTATTAGATCAGGGAAAATCACTTGCCAAGGGTAATCTTACCACACCTTATGGGTCACCCATTTTGGTGTGATGGCCACCTTCCTTACGGGTCTCCCATTTCGGAAGGATTTACATAGCATAGCATAGCATATCAAAGCATACCTTACGGGT
>JBCEWC010008855.1:0-19417 GCA_038996855.1 Solanum aculeatissimum | reverse complement strand
TCTCAAAATTGACAAGTAAAAATGAAAACCAAATTAGAGATTTTTTGACATCTAATTGTGAACGGAGGGAGTATTAAGGTGTGTATTATTAATACCATTGATTTTTAGGTATTAATAATACAAATAGTCAAAATTTTCAACTTATTTATTAAAAATAGCTATTTTAAAAAAAATTATTAATTACAATTACATTTTAATTAAATGTCAAATCAAAAGTATCATAATATTATTCTTTTTTTTTCCTCATCTTATTTTTAACTATTTGTTTAAAATTATGTAATATTTAAAATTGAATCTTTCTCTCTCATTTTTAACATAATTTATGCACCCCTTTCATTTATTAAAAATATTTAAAACACAATATTTTTGGTAAAAATGAATTCAATCATTGTTGTCATTTCCTTAATATTCTCACGAGATTTTTTGCTTTAATTTTTTTTCAATCAACAGTACAATCTTCTCTTTCATCTCTTCACCTTCACGACATTTTCCCACCATTCTCTCGTAAGATTTCTTGTTTTAATTTTTTTCTCAATTAACACATTTCATTCCTTAAAGAAAACAAAGTGATTCAAAAATATTCTCGATATATTTTAGGAAGCTGAAAAGTTGTGTTATGCATGTTTGAGGTGATTTTGTAATCGATAGTTATAATTGTTGTTTTATTCATTTGAATTTGTACAGATTTTTGTGTGTTTTGGTGTTTAGCAATCCTTCATTATCAGTTAGGGTTTTAACAAAGGAGAAAACATCAAAATTGAGGAAGAACACGTTAAGGTGTTAGAGAAGTCGAAGAACTTGTTGACGATCAAATTGAGGAAGAATATATCATTTTTTTTTCTTCACAAAAGATTTGTATTCTGTTAAAAATGTTGTATTTGTTTTTAGTTTGTATTCATATCAATTTTGTTTGTGGGTTGTTTTGCTTCATATAGCATTTGTGTTTTATTAAGAACATTATATTTCTTTTTTAGTTTATATTCATTACAATAGGTATGTAAATTGGTTTAGGATTTTTTTTCACAGTCTATTTGTACTTTTCAGAATATTGTATCATTGTATTCTTTACAATTTTAATAGTTTTTTTTAATTTGTATTTAATTATAATTTTCATGTTGTATCTTGCAAACTACTATGATTTTTAAGGTGAAACTTGTATTTATTTGTAGGTTGTATTCATTACATAGTCAATATCTATGACAACAGAATTAGAGATTTATAAGCAAATTTGTATCCTATTTTTATAATCTATTTGTATTTTCCAGAATATTATATCCTTTTGTAAATTGTTTTATTTACCGTATGTGCGTCATTTAATTTTATATTTATTTAAACATGTGTTGTATCCATGCATTCTTGTCACGGTCTATTTGTGTTCTTTCTGAAATCGTATTCATTCAAGTTTATATATGATTTGTATTTATATTTTTTGCTGATTTTGAAGAAAAAGAATACAAAAATAATTTGATTTGTCTCAAAATGAATACATATTAAGAGGAGAGAGAGATCAAGATCGAGAGAGGAAGGAGAGGATTGTATATTTATTTGGAATTGTATTTTGTATTTATTTTTTATCAATTGTATTCAAAATACAATAAATTGTATTTTATTTTTATTTTGCATTATATTTCTGTATTTATTTTGTATCAATTGTATTCGAAATTTAACGAATACAACTGTATTTATTTGTATTTCAAAAAATTATATAACACAATTTATTTGTATCCCGAAATCATTAATATACAAATATTAAAAAAGACTCAATATTTGAATTGTATCCATAATATATACTGACACGTGATTAATATTCATAAGTTAAATTGTATATCTTATGTTCAAATTTGTATTCAAACTCAACTAACACATACTAATTTTCTATTAAAAAAATTTGATAAAGGATACAATATTTTGAAAAGTGCAAATAGATTGTGAAAAAAATTCTAAACCAATTGACATACCTATTGTAATGAATACAAACTAAAAAAGAAATATAATGTTCTTAATAAAATACAAAATCTATATAAATACAAATTTTAAAAAAAAATACAATATTCTTAATAGAATACAAATCTTTTGTGAAGAAATAAATGATATGTTCTTCCTCAATTTGGTCTTCAACAAGTTCTTCAACTTCTTTAGCAAATATATTCTTCCTCAATTTTGATGTTTTCTCCTTAGTTAAAACCCTAATTGATAATGGAGGATTGCTAAACATTAAAACACACAAAAAATTATAAAGATTCAAATGAATACTAACAACAATTAGAATTATCAATTACAAAATCACCTCAAACATAAACAATTTTTCAGCTTCCTAAAATATATTGAGAATTTGTTTGAATCACTTTGTCTTCTTTAAGGAATGAAATGTGTTGATTGAAAAAAAAAATTAAATCAAGAAATCTTACCAGAGAATGGTAAGGAAATGTCATGAAGGTGAAGAGATGATAAAGAAAAGATTGTGCCATTGTTTGAAAAAAATTAAAACAAAAGATCTGGTGAAAATATTGAGGAAATGGAAACAATGACTGAATCCATACTTACCAAAAATATTGTGTCTTAAATATTTTTAATAAATAAAAGAGATGCATAAATTATGTTAAAAATGAGAGAGAAAGATTCAATTTTAAATATTAAATTGCATTATTTCAGGAAACAATTATCATATATGCAATATATTTTAACCATGATTTTTTAACTAATTAATTATTAATTGTATTCTACTAATTTTTTTTATAAAAAAGAAATACAGAAATCAAATTGGTAACAAGTAAAATGTAGCTATTTTTAATAAATACCCAAATTGTAGCTAGAAGGTCCTATTAAATGCCTAAATGTGGTTTTTTTGATAAATTTCTCTATTTTTAATGCATGAATTAATACGATTAAAGACCCAATTGTCCTCAAAACTTTTTTCACATCTTTTTTAATCATAATTGTGGATGGTATATTTGTAATAAATTTTCTTATGAAGTACATGATATTTTTAATGCATCAAACCAAACAATACATAAAATACTTTATGTATAATTAATGCAAGTATAACTAATATATGCATTACTAATGCAAGCATTATCTTGATATACTCTACTAAACAACCCTTTATATTTTTCACATTAGTTGTCTTTTAAATGAGGGTAGTCTTGTGGTTTAATTTTTTAAGGTTTTGGATAGCCATAATATACTACTATTATGATCGTTATCATTTCTGTTAGACATCATTTTTATTACCATTTTATCTTAAATGGGTGTTTGGATTGACTTTGTTTTTTTAGATTTTGACTATTAAGCATTTTTTAAGTTTTGAAAATGTTTGGGTAACATAAAGAAGTGTTTTTAATCACTTTATTAAAACTGAAATACACACACACAAAAAAAGTCAAAAGTCAAAAATTAGGGGTTCCCAACTTATGACTTTTGACTTTTAACTTGTGAGTCACTTCAAATTTGAACTTTAGAAAGAACTTAGTAGGATGCATAAATGAACATGGTCATGAATAAGAAAATCTCATCAACGTGGAACATATATGAGTTATAAGGATTTAAAACGCACATTATAAAATAAGTATTTTAAATCATAATTGGGTGAGCTCTTACAAGTAAACTTTAAATCATGTGACTCAAGAGGACAATGCATCATGGTATTGAAAATCACCAATTAAATATAACTCGTGGTAACATAACTTTCATATATCATAGATTGAGGCTTCTTTCATAACACATCCCTTCATATAGATTAGGTCCAAAACTTGGGGGTTGATGTTCATGGATTTCAAAATGTACAAATCATAAATAACATGCATATATAGGATGGAGTAAATTTTAGAACCATTCAATCAACCCAACATGATCCTTGTAAAAACTCTAGTTAAGATAGACATGGATTTCAGCTCAACATTCACCATAAACCATAACATGTTACTAATATGCTTTACTAACTAGGAATGCATCATAAATTTCATGCTAGAGTGGTTTCACAAACTCTCACAACATACATAAACTTTGGAACCAAGTAAAGTAGAATGAAACTTGAGCTTTATGGATGCAAGAGTACCACAAATCAAACCCACATACCTTAATCGAAAATCTTTGGAAGAAATCATGAACTTTGATGAAGAAAACTTGAAACCCTAGCTTTGCCTTCAATATAGAACCTTGGGAGACTTGGGAGAATTTAGGGCTTGGGTTTGAAAGGTATGATTTAGGAATAAGGGTTATTGCAGTATTATAAAACTAATGTGGGGCGTGTTGGGGGCCAAAATGACGTCGCATTGGATTTATGATGTAAGGAAATGAAGAAAACACTCTTTTTTAAAATTGGTCGGGTCCAAGTATAAAAGCCCATTTACGGGACGTGGAATAAACCATGGGCCGTAAGTCCCGTCTGTCTGGTATCTTTCCTAAAATCTCTAAAACTAATCCACTGAACTCAAAACAACGATACCTTCCTGCGGGCCATGCTTTGTTCTACGGGCGATCTGGTAACACATAGGTCTATTCCTAAAAACCCCAAATTTTCTTCATGTTTGGAACCCTATTTTACGACCTTATTTATGGGCCATGAAGCACTTAACGACCCGTAAAACCTTCCATAATCCACTTTTAGACTTCCAAAAATTCTCCCCCAACCAGACACACCATATACGAGGCCTTTGTATGGTCCGTGAAGTAAATAAAGACCCGTACTTAGGTCTCGTGGATTCACTCCAGTGGTCAATTTCTCATTTTTTGTCTTGATCTCGACTTCAAACTTGTGGGGCGTTACAATCAGTGTAGGATTTTTTTATGACTTTGAGCAGTTTACAACCTTTATTGAATGATCTTCACCTTCTCCATAGTTTGGTAAAACTAAATCTGGCCCTATCTACATCTCCTTTCATAAAGAACCTCATAAGGAGCTATCTCAATACTCGAATGGCAACTGTTACTATATGTTAACTCAATAAGAAGTAAGAGGTCATCCCAATTACTTTTGGAGTCAATGACACATGCTCTCAACATGTCCTTCAAAGTTTGAATCGTATGCTCTACCTAGCCACTAGTCTGGGGTGAAAAAAAGAGCTAAGGTTCACCTTTGAACCTAAACCTTTCTAGAAAGACTTCTAAAACTAAGTAGTGAATTGGGATCCTTTTTCTGAAATGATGGATAATGGAACTTCATGAAGTCTTACAATCTCATGAATGTACAGTTTGGCATAGTACTCTACTGTATCACTTGTCTTAACAGGCAAAAAGTGAGTTGATTTGGTCATCCTATCAATAATTATCCAAATCAAATCATGTTGTTTGAGAGATTGCAATAAGCCTATAATGAAGTCCATATTGATCATCTCCCATTTTCATTTTAGAATCTCTATATTCTCGGCTACACCACATAGTCTTTGGTGCTAAACTTTGATTTGTTGGCAATTTAGGCAGTTGAATATGGATAGATAGTCTCTAATATTCCTCTTTATGCCGCTCTACTAATACACTTCCCTCAAATCATGGTAAATCTTAGCAAAATTTTGGTAAATGGAATACATGGAATTATGGGCCTCTACCATGATTCTATCTCTGAGCTCATCCACATTTGGAACACACAATCTACCCTGATACCTCAATACACCATATACCCCTTTGACAAAGACCAACACTTTCTTCTTATGAATGTCTTCTTTCAATTTATGTAGAATAAAATCTTAGTCTTTCTTTTACTTTACCTCCACCACAAGAGACGAATTTTCCCCATTCTGAATAACAACTCCATCCTCCTCAGAATCAACAAGTCAAACTCCCAATCATGCAAGCCTATGTATGTCCTTAATGAACTCCCTATTCTCCTTAATATGAGTAGTATTACACATAGACATCCTACTAAGAGCATCAACAATAACATTCACTTTACTTGGGTGGTAATGAATGCTCATATGATAGTCCTTGAGCAACTCAAGCCACCTCTTCTACTGTAGGTTTAGTTCTTTCTGATTGAATACTACAGGCTCTTATGTCCAGTACGTGAACACATTCACATGCACCCCACACAAATGGTGATGCCAAATCTTGAGAGCAAGTAATACTACAACTAACTCGAGGTCATGAGTTGGGTAATTCCTCTCATGAATCATAAGTTGTCATGCATAATCTATAGCTTTACCTTTTTTCATTAATACATAACCTAACCCAACTTAGGAAGAATCATAATAAATCACAAAACCATCAGTTCCCTCGGGTTGAGTTAAAATAAGAGCAGTAGTCAATTTGATTTTCAATTCCTGGAAGCTTTTCTCACAAGCATTTGACCATTGGAACTTTGTCTTTTTTTGAGTCAACTTAGTTAGTGGAGATGATTTGGATGGAAACCCCTCAATAAACCTTCTCTAGTAATCAACCAAACCTAGGAAACTCCTTATGTCAGTTGGGGAAATGGGTTTTGGTCAATCTTTTGAGTAACAACTCAAATACCATCATCATATATAATATGGCCTAAGAATGCCATAGATTCTAGACAAAATTCATATTCCAAGAACTTAGCATACAACTCCCTATCCTTGAGAGTCTAAAGGATAATTCTAAGATGGTTGGTATGCTCTTCCTCATTTTTAGAGTAGATAAATATATCATCGATAAATACAATCACCAAAATATCCAAGTACAATTTATATACCTAGTTCATGAGGTCCATTAAAGCTGTAAGAGCATTGGTCAACCCAAAGGACATAACAAGAAACTAAAAATGACTATAACGAGTTCTAAAGGTCGTCTTTGGGATGCCACTTTTTCTCACGTTCAATTGGTGATAGCCTGATTTGAGGTCTATCATAAAGAAGCAAGTGGCACCCTAAAGTTAATCAAATAAATTATTGATTCTAGGAAGAGGATATTTTTTCTTTGTGGTGACCTTAT
The DNA here is from genome assembly GCA_038996855.1 of Solanum aculeatissimum. Taxonomy (NCBI): domain Eukaryota; kingdom Viridiplantae; phylum Streptophyta; class Magnoliopsida; order Solanales; family Solanaceae; genus Solanum; species Solanum aculeatissimum. The sequence goes on along the minus strand of JBCEWC010008855.1, from coordinate 12,532 downwards.
TCAACTAATGGTAATCAATGCACATTCATAGGGAGCCATCTTTGTTTTGAATGAATAGGACAAGAGCACCCAAAAGTGAGACACTCGACCTAATAATCCCTTCTCTAAGAGATCTTTCAACTCCATTGGAGACATTTTATATGGCAGAATAGATATAAATTGTGTAGCATGAAGAGCATCAATCCCAACATCTATCTTCTTATCGGGAGGAACTATAAGCAAATCATTAGGAAAGACCTCAAGAAACTCATTGACTACTGAAATAGATTGAAGGGATGGAGTCTGATCATTAGCATCTTTAACTCAAACTATGTGATAAATATACCCTTTCAAAATCAACTTTCTAGCTTTAAGGTAGGAAAATAAAATGATCCTTAGGCACTACTAAACTATATTTCCACTCTAAGATAGGTTTATTTGATAGTTAAACTTGATAACTTGAATTCTACAATCAACTATGGCATAATAAGCAAAAAGCTAGTTCGTGTTTAAAATGATATCAAAATTAACCATTTCTAACTCAACTAATTCAACCATGTTATATCAACTAATTCAACCATGTTATCTCTATGATAGATGGAGACTATACAATCTCTATAGACTCTCTCAACAAGAATAAATTAAGCCAAAAAATATTCGAGTAGTAAATTACAAATTTTGAGCCTAGATAAGTTTCAGACAAAATTTGAGTCAAGTGAGGTCTAGGGAAATTGATAATGAATTAGGGGTTGTATCATAAATTTGATTATTCAAATTTCCAAAATGATAAGGATCATGTACGACTTTACGAAACTGAATTTAGGTGAGTAGAACTCCCAAAAATAATCTCGGGTATAAGGTAAATTATTTGATATCATGATTTGCGGGTGTGTTGTAAAAAAAGGGTTGGGATGGAGTTACAATGTTTCTGTTTCCATGCAACCCTATTGAAGTGGTACTATTCCCGATATGGTGGTGCCAACATAGCGAGACAAACATAGGTTTTAAGTAAAAGAAGTATCAAATTCATTATTATTTCTTCTACTTTATCCTTGAGAGACTAGAAAGGACCTAGGGCTATATCTCTTTAGTTAGTTTTCCACCTATTTCATTGCTAAAGATAGCTAATTGCTTCTCTAACTTATATTTTAATTCCTAGACCTTAGATTCTAGGAGAAATTATTATAAGAAAGGATTTAGACCTACAATTAATGGTGGGTAAAAGCCCTAGTTGGGGGAGATGTTCATAAAAGTGTCCAAGGTTACAATTTTGATATAATTCGAATAAATTATGCCATTATTATTGATTATATGTTTTCCTTGATTATTTATAGATCAAGAATGGGCTAGGACTTTGAAAATAGGGAAAACTCCAGTTCTATAAAGTTCAAAGCTTAATTCGGGGTAGGTGATAATTTAATATTCCTATTTTGTATGATATGTGAATGTTAACTACTCCATAGTACTTCTTGCATATATGTGAAAAAGAGAATGATGATATATATTAATTGATAACCTCTCATAATCTAATTGCATACAATGAACCTATTATTTTAATTTGGCCACTTGTGCATTATCTGTTGTATATGTGATTATGATTGTGATTGTGATCGTGGATCAGGTGCCATGTTCCAACACATTATTGGATCAGATATCAAGTTTTGATACAATATTAGATTAAATTCCATATTTCGACATATTTATTGGATTGGATCTACGTTTTGACACGTTATTAGATCAGGTATCATATTCAAACATATTATTAGACTGGGTATCATGTTCTGACACATAACTTGTTTAGGTTTGGATCCCTTGAAAGGACTATTTTTGGAATTGCTTTGTGTTGATAATATGAGTTGATGAATATAAAATTTAAACACTGTGTTATTTTTGGTATACGTATGATCTACTATGCTTTAGTTGCTTATTATATATTTTACTTATTAGAGTAGGCACACAATCCGACCAGTATATTATTTTATATGTACTACTATTGCATTTGTTTTTTTTGGTTGAGTACATACCATCTTTAGGCAGTTGTAGACTGACCTCAGTTAGGAGATCACCGATTTAAGTATTCAAGGGTGAGCTAACATCTTTCAAGCTATCATAGATTCTTCTTTTATCTTGGTCCATTTGTTCCAAACTCAGACATTACTCATTGATTATTTAATTTTTTGAGGTTGTATCTCTACATGTTAGACACTTAGATAGAGTTTTGTTATAATGAATTTTAGTTTCTGGGGATTATTTTTATTTGATTAGATTGTTTGCTTGAGTTTTTTAAAATTCAACCTATTTGCGTATTAAAATTTTCTTTCGTAACTTTAAATTTTCTAAATTATGATAATTTAGTTAGTTGAGCTAGAGTATTGGTTTTACCATCGGAGGGTTAGTATGATTGCTACTCATGACCCATTCGAGGTTCTAAAATTATATCATATAGATGGTTTGAACCTCCACCTATTTCTGAAGTAGTACCTTTCTAGGCTAGTCTAGCCTATGATGCTGCATAAGAAGATTAAGCCTTGTTGCCTCCATCGATCAGTCTACATATCAGACACTCTCTCTGTATGTGTACCATCGAACTATACTTATAACAACCATTAGTCCCTGCATGACACTTTCCCAAGTGAATCTTACCACATCTTCCACAAGGTGGTTTTCTTTTGGAAACTTGAGTCGCGCTTCCTTGGGATTGGAAACTTGAGCTTCGATGTTTTGGTGGCCCTATGGTTTCTGATCATACTTGTAGGTTGGTTTCCTTGCAAACAATGGTGCATAACCCAAAGACCTCTTATGAAAATAGGACATGTCACCCTTATCTTACTTTTGTTGTTTAAGTTCATATCCTGATGACTTGGCCTTTTTTCACAAATAATCCTCTCTACCTTACTTCTTATATTCCTCTACTTGTTGGGAATATACCATGAGTCTAGAAAGATCCACATTAGAAATCAGGAGTGATGCCTTGCACTCCTTCTTTAGATGTCTACCCAATCAGAAACAAATTTCCTCATCTTGGCCCTCACATCTGGAACTATCTCTGGAGCACACCTGGATAGTTGAATAATCTTAAGGTTGTATTCCTTCAATGTCATCCCCTCTTGTTTAAGATTCACAAACTCCTCAACCTTAACCTTCCCCAACTCTTAGGGAAAGAAGTCATCAAGGAATGCCCTTTTTGAATTCATCCCAACCAGTAGGCTAAACATCCTTACTAAGATCTTCATCCCACTAGTTATACTAGAGTTAGTCACGTCCTTGAACTTATAAGAAACAACCTCAACCCCTCAACCTCTGTGGCATGCATAGCCTTCAAAATTTTGCACATCTTATCAATAAAGTTTTGAGGGTCCTCCTCAATCTTAGATCCTATGCAAATTGGTGGGTTCATTCTCAAGAAGTCTCTAATCCTTACCAATGCTAATAGCTCTTGCTAGCTAGATCTAGAAGCTGGAGAACTCTAGTGACCAGTCTTAGCAACTACCAACTAAGTGAGTATGACAATAACTCCCTTAAATTTATCCTCAAAAGTAGGAGCAGGTTGAATAGTAGCCATTTGAGGCACCTCATCAGATTGGGTAGGTCAACCTTTAGTCCTCACCTTTGACTGTGAAGGCATCTCAAACCATGGAACCTTAGTACTGATAACGTTCCTCTGGATAGCGGTACATTTTGGAGGCACTATCTACAAATGCATAAATGCACAAATTAAAAAGGATCTATCATACAAACTCAGAATATGAAATAAGTGGAATAATTCCCAATGTCACGTAGCCGCTTGACTATAACTATGGTGTATGACACACCTATAAGCAAGACTTTACTAGACATGGCTTCATAGACACCTTAGGTGTAATAACCCTAAAGGTCAATTTTTAGTTTTTTGATAAAATTACTATTTTACCCCTCCCGTTAGTGGTCCCAAGTCACGTTTTATTGACTTTAAAAGTTGATTTTTGAAATTTTGTGTAAAGTTTAGATTTTTGTCAAAGATTAGATTTTTGAGTTTTCAATTACCTAATTTTAAAATTTTGAGACGTTTAGATATTTGAGTGTCAGAATGTAATTCCATCAGTTTTGAAATATGAAATTTGGTCTAGGAGAGTTTTCGGAATTAGGTTGGAGTTATTATGTGAATTTTAGGTTCGAAGTTGAAAATTGAGTTGAAGTTTGAGTTTGGGTTGACCTTGGTCAGCATTTTAAGTTTCGCTGCTCAGATTGATTTTCTGATTATTATGATGGTCTTAGGAGGTGATTTTAGTGCTAAAAGAATCTTTATCGCATTTTTGAGTACCCCGACATCATTTTGATGTTTCAAGTGGCCTAAGTTAGATTTAATGTGCTTAATCGAGTTTTGGGTCAAGAAGACCTCATATTTGATTTCTGACAATCTCATTGAGTCTGGAATGCCAAATTTAGTTGGGTTACATATATGATTTGTGCATACAGGGTTTCAAATGAATTCTGAGGTTGATTCCGAGTATTGAAATTGCTTGAAAAAGGTTTGTTGTGTTCTGCTGTGCAGGCCTCGCTATAGCAAGTGCCTAGCCGCTTTAGCGACCTCTCTATAGCGGCTTGCTTGAGTGTTTTTTGGGTGTTGCTATACCGGCACTTTTGTCTCTATAATGACATCAAAAAAGGGTTTTTAGATCCTTGATGCCCATTTTTGGACATTTTTGAATTTTGAAAGCTCAACTAGGAAGATTTTGATTGATTTTTCGAAGTTTTTTTTAATTGAAAAAGGTATTTTCCACTTTCCTAGTCATTACCCATTAATTATCCCTTGATTTTAATATCAAATTTGGAACATTCAATTGAGAAAATTTGGAGATTTTCATGAACTTTGGGATTTTCACAAAATTGATGATTGCATATTCATTCCACCTCCATTTTTGGATTGGTTTTCACTGGTGGTTATCTAATCCTTAGAGTAACTCTTTCATCTAAAAATTTTTGGATTTCAAAATTGATTTCTGATAGTGAATTTTGGATGATTCTGCCCTTTTTCCTGAATTGCTAGATTTTGGTATTGTTAGTTTTGTATTGTGATTGTGAATTCATTTTCAAGTAGATTGTGGTGCTTTAGATTCAATTTGGAAGGGGAATACATTGTCATTAGAGTAGTTTATTGGCTAATTTGAGGCAAGTAGAGTCTAATCCTTGTTGAGTTTATTGAACTTCACATTTTGTTTCAATGTAAAACTTGGGGATTAGTAAATTATTCTGGTGAATATGATTTGGATAATATGTAATGATCTTGCCAATAAATTTTGAGCCTATTTGTGAAAATTACTATTTTTCTCTTTCGTAAGTTGCTTTGTATCTATTTTGAACTATCTGCATGATTGGAATTGAGATCCTGTGTTTTAAAAGTGGAAAACATGAGTTTGTTATTTTTGGAAGCTTAAGTTCTTGAAAAAGTGAGTTTTTTACTATTTTGAGTTTCGGGTGTTGGATTGGAAATTCATCAATTCCATTAGCTCCAAAATGTTGAATCTGGTCTAGGAGAAGCTGCATTTTTAGTTGTTTCTGGAGCCAAAGTTTGACTTTGGTCAACATTCAGAGTTCGGAAGCTCGGATTGAAAATTCACAAGTTCCAATAGTTTTAGTTGGTGAAACTAATGCTAGAGATGGTCTCATCATACTTTTTTAGAGTTTTCGAGAGTAGTTTTGATAGTTTGAGTTCTTAACTAGTTTTATTGAGTTACAATGGTAACTGTGCCAAGGTGACCTCCAAATCGAATTTTGATCATTCTGTTGAGTCCGGATCACTATTTTTGGTATGTATATATGTCTGGTTTGTGTAATTAGGGTTTCGAATGGACCCCGGGGTCCATTTTGTGAATTTTCTATACCTGTGCTTTGCTGCTAAAAATCTGATCTGGTGCAAGTGCGATTACCCTCTACATTCACGGATTGGGGCAACACATTCACGGAGGTCCATGCGCTTAAGCTCTGCGTTCGCGGAAGCCCAATCCGCATTCCTGGAGGCCAATCTCTCTCTATTCCACGTTTACAAACTACCCCTCTGCATAATGTTCTCTGCATTCACGGATGACTCTCCGCGTTCGCGGAGAGTAATTTGTCTGAGTCAGTTTTAAAGATGTACAATCACTATTTTCAACATTTCCAAGATTTGTTGGGCGACTTGTGAAGAGCATTTTTGGGGAAAACGTTTTGGTAAGTGTTTCTAACATCAAATTAATTATTCCCTTAGTTTTCACTTGATTTTACCTTGAATTTCATGATTTTTAATGTGTAAAATTTGGATTTTCATACCTTTGAATTGGGAACTTTACTTGATGATTTTTCTTTCAATTTGAGCTCTATTTTGGTGGGATTTTCACCCACGAACTTTTTTTCTCGCATAGAATCATAATTAGTCAAGTTCCAAATTCGAGAACTTCAAATTTTAGCTTTGATTTTGACCATTTTTTGCCTAAGCCTAATTTGTGCCAATATGGGTATCAAAATTCATCTCTTGACATGGAATATCTACTTTTGATAGTGATTGATTGGTTTGGAGATCTTTTTGAGGCTTGGGTTGATTGAGAGCTTTGTTCGAGTACAGTTTTGGCATTGAGGTAGGTTCGACTAACCTTTTTATGAATGGATTTGAGTTATTGGACATGTTTACGTGGTAATTGTAAGATTTAGATTGTTAATAAGTAATTGGATCAGATATGACGGAATTTTAGTAAAGATGCGGTATTGATTATGTTGGAATTGAAGTAAATTTTGACTTTATAGGTAAACTAAGTTGTATTCTTGAGATTTGAGATAGTTTGGATATTATTGTGATAATATGAGACTACTGACATCATTTGGAAAGTTTTGTAGTAATTTGATGATACTTGAGATATTTTCGAGAAACTTGTGTATATTTTGGGACGTGTGAGGTCCGATATCTTTGGTACATTGACTATTGGTGAAAATATGAGGATTTGAGACATGATGATAGTTTGTGGCACCAGTTGTGGCACTTGTTATTATTCTCCATGATTCAATGATGGTTATCTACTGATTTTCTTATCATGATGCTATTATTTATCTTGATTTGTTCCATTGACATGCATTCATTCCATATTGCATTTGTACCACCCCTTGACCATGGGCAGTAGACAATGATTAAGATACTGTACCACCTTTTTAGAAAACCCCTTGACCATGGGCAGGTGGTAAGGGTGAGATATACCACTTTTGAGATATTGTATCATCTTTTATAAAACTCCTTGACCACAGGCAGGTGGCAAGGCGAGAGTGTACCAGTTTTCAAACCCCTTGACCATGGGCAGATGGCAGGGTTGAGATATTGAGACACTTGAGAGATTTTGGTATATGGTATGACGAGACCCCCATGGGTTCTACCTGGTAGCCTTAGATCGGTAGATGTATATATCGACCCTAGAGACGGTCGTGATTCCATCCCATGTATTACATCCATACATTACATTTGCATTGTGTCATTGATTATTGTTTCTATCTTATCTTATCCTTATGTATATTTTTATTGTGCATTAACCCTTTTAATGCAGGTGATAAGATTCTTCGTTATTACATACTTGTTTGATTTGTCTTGCCTAGTTGGTTGAACCTACTGTGTACATTTCGGTGTACTCACCCTTATTGTGTTTGCTCCTTGTAGATTGAGTACAGGGACTTCCGCGTGGTACTTGATTCTATTCTACCAGATTTTTTTCCATCTATCCACGATTTTAGCGGTGAGGCTCATACTTTACTTTTCTCTTCCTTATCTCTAAAATATTTTCTCTCTCTAATGGTAACTAACATTCATTTTAGCTGGATAGCTTCGCCGAAATGGCTATCGCGCCTCCGATAGGCTTACTCCAACCTCCAGAACATAAACACTAAATGGATGTCCTTGAGAGGATCACAAACCATGGAGAACAAAATAACAATCTCACACTCATCTCTTCGAATTTGGGAAATATGTCAGCAAAGGAAGTTGAAAATCTTATAGAAGAGATGAGAATGGGTTAAGAATTCCATTCTCTAGGGGAATCTGAAAAAAATCAAATTGAAATTGATAAAGGAGAAGAACTCCTAATTCATAACCCACAGATCGACAATGCAACAAATAAAGAAATGATGCTCCCTGAAAGCCGAGTATAAAAATGCATGGCACTCCTGGTCCGCAAGAGTATAAACTGTGTATGGTGTCCAAAAAGAAAAAAAGGTCCGCTAGGTTGAAAATCTCGAAAGAGGTGGCCTAGGCAAAAAAACACTTCCTCGCAAAACTACGTTGTGACTTGATCCTCTTCATTGAGGTACGTAGGCGCTTGGAATTATATTCTAAGTTCAATTGCATGAGTGTTAAAAAATCATATGTCCCTACGTGATTCCTTATGGGGGAAAAGTCCTATGGGATGCGAGCTTCTTTAATAGATGGTTGAAGTCTTCAAATTCTTCAAGTTTGCAAGTTGAAGTTTTCAAATTCCTCAAGTATGCAAGTTAAAGTCTTTGAATTATTCATATATGCAAGTCGTGGTCTTCAAACTCTTCAAGTTTGCAAGTTGAAGTCTTCAATCCTCCAAGTATGCAAATCAAAGTCTTTAAATCCTCCAAATATGCAAATCAAAGTCTTCAAAGACTTCACAGTCTCCAAATCCTTCAAGGATGCAAGGTGAAGTCTTTGAATTCTTCAAGTATGCAAGTTGAAGTCTCAAATTCTTTGAGTTTGCAAGTTGAAGTCTTTGAATAATTCATATATGCAAGTTGAAGTCTTCAAATTCTTTAAGTTTGCAAGTTGAAGTTTTTAAATTTCTCAAATATGCAAGTTGAAGTCTTTGAGGACAGAATTTGTCCCTTTGCACCTTAAGCTGACCTTTTCGCAGGCTTATCCTTAAAAGAATTTCTAAATTTTCATGTCTTAAGGTGGATAAAAAATTATCCCTTTGCACCTTTAGTTGACCTTTTCGCAGGCTTATCCTTAAAAGGATCTCTAAATTTCCATGCCTTAAAATGAAAAAAATTTGTCCCTTTGCACCTTAAGTCAGTCTTTTCCCATCTTATGTTCAAACATTTGGAACATTGTAAAGCCTCAAATTTGGGGTCTTAAGTTTTTAAATATTCGAAACATTTGTAAAGCCTCGAATTGGGGGTCTCATGTGTTTAAACATTCGAAACATTTGTAAAGCCTCGAATTGGAGGTCTCATGTGTTTAAACATTGAATACATTATAAAGCCTCGTATTAGGGATCCCTTATGTTTAAACATTGGGAATATTGTAAAGCTTCGTATTTGGGATCCCTTATGTTTAAACATTTAGAACATTTTAAAGCGTCGATTGGGTGGTCCCTTATGTTTAAACATTGGAAACATTGTAAAGCCTCGTATTGGGGGTCCCTTATGTTTAAATATTTAGAACATTTTAAAGCCTTAATTTGGTGGTCCCTTATGTTTAAACATTGGGAACATTGTAAAGCCTTATATTGGGGGTCCCTTATGTTTAAACATTTAGAACATTTTAAAGCCTCGATTTGCAGTGGTCCCTTATGTTTAAACATTAGGGACATTGTAAAGCCTCGTATTGGGGATCCCTTATGTTTAAACATTTAGAACATTTTAAAGCCTCGATTTGGTGGTCCCTTATGTTTAAACATTTAGAATATTTTAAAGCCTCGTATTGGGGGTCCCTTATGTTTAAACATTTAGAACATTATAAAGCCTCGATTTGGTGATCCTTATGGTTAAACATTGGGAACATTGTAAAGCCTCATATTGGGGATCCCTTATGTTTAAACATTGAGAACATTGTAAAGCCTCGAATTGGTGATCCCTTATGTTTAAACATTGAGAATATTTTAAAGCCTCGTATTGGGGATCCCTTATGTTTAAACATTGAGAATATTTTAAAGCCTCGATTTGGTGGTCCCTTATGTTTAAACATTGAGAATATTGTAAAGCCTCGTATTGGAGGTCCCTTGTGTTTAAATATTGGGAACATTGTAAAGCCTCGTATTGGGGTCCCTTATGTTTAAACATTTAGAACATCATAAAGCCTCGATTTGGTGATCCCTTATGTTTAAACATTGGGAACATTGTAAAGCCTCAATTTGGTGGTCCCTTACGTTTAAACATTGGAAATATTATAAAGCCTCGAATTGGTGATCCCTTATGTTTAAACACTTGGAATATTGTAAAGCCTCGAATTGGTGATCTCAAGGCATGAGCGTGGATTTATCCTTTCACACCTCAATACCAAATGCATGTGATATGATGAATCTTGAATATAACAAAAAAAAGGGTGACAAAAGAACACACGAAAAGAAGAGGAAGAAATCACCTAGGTGGGAAAGTGTTTCCTTGATGTTAACAAAAAAATAATATATATGCTGAATCTTGAAAATATTAACTGAGATAATTCAGAAAGAATCTGATTGTTATTTATGTGTGAGTTGTATCCCTTCGAGTCCACTTTCCAACGCCATAAACCACTCGTGATTTCGTTACTCCTAAGTCAAGATATGACAATTTTCATGAAGTCGCGCATGGCTGAAATAACTAGCAAATCAGAATATAGATATAGTTTTCAAAACTTACCTGGGATGATCTAGAAGAGATCTGATCATTGTTCTCACGAGAGGTGTAGATCTTTGATTCTACTTTCCAGCACCACAAACCGCTCATGATTTCGATACTCCTAAGTCAAGATATGACGATTTTCATGAAGTCGCGCAAGGCTGAAATCACCAGCGAATCAGAATGCAAATATAGATTTCAAAAATTACCTGGGATCATCTAGAAGAAATTTGATTATCGTTCTCACACGAGGGGTAGCTCTTTGAGTCTACTTTTCAGCGTCGTAAACCGCTCATGATTTCAATATTCCTAAGTTGAGATATGATGATTTTCGTGAAATCGCGCAAGGATGAAATCACCAGCGAATCAGAATGCAAATATAGTTTTAAAAATTTATCTGGGATGATCTAGAAGCGATCGGATCGTTGTTCTCATGTGAGCCATATCCCTTTGATTCTACTTTCCAATGTCACAGGCCACTCATGATATTTTTATTCCTAAGTCAAGATATGATAATTTTTGTGAAGTCGCGCAGGGCTGAAATCACCAGCGAGCCAGAATGCAAATATAGTTTTCAAAAATTTACCTGGGATGATCTGGAAGTGATCTGATCATCGTTCTCGCATGAGGCGTAACTCTTCAAGTATACTTTCCAGCGCCATAAACCAATCGTGATTTTGATACCCCTAAATCAAGATATGATAATTTTTGTGAGGCCGTGCAGAACTAAAGTTTTCTTGTTCTCACGAGCCTGTTCTTATGAAGTGAACCAGTGGTGTTTTATTTGTTGCTTTGGGGTCCTTATATAGACTCATGGATGATGGAATTTGATTTTTTGTAAACAAGGGTATCTGACTCCTAATAGGAAAAGATTATCAAATTTGAGAAAGATTTGGATAAACAAATTCTACTCCTAATTGGAGTCTTAATTAGAAAATTGTCCTTGCCCAATACTAATTAGGTGTCCTAATTACAGTGAAAAAAGGACAAAGAATAAACACAGAAACTCCTATAAAAAAAAAGGGGGAGTAAAAAAAATTCGTTCAAGGCTAAAAGCAACATTCAGTTGCGTTGAAGTTAGAACAATGCAACTATAGTTGCCGTTTGACAAAATTAAGACAACATTTAGTGTTTGAAATTTTTGTTCAACAAGAAAAAAATATATATGAACAATATATATATACACACACATATATATATGTATATATATATATATGTATATATTCAGTATGCAAAATATGCATGTATATATATATATATATATATATAAAATTAATACTTTAAGTCTAGCCTTCGAAAAATAAAGTATTTCGACAAGACTTAAAGTAGGGGACATTTGTAATCATATAAAATTTATTAAAATATAAATTTTATAAAATGGTTCAAAGTAGATTAAATTCAAAATATATTAGTTCGAAAAAATATTTTGGATTAATATAATTGGTTAATTAATTAAGTCCAATAAAATATGAATTTAATCAAAAGACCAAATTCATTTATTTGGGTTACAGAAGATGACCCACTTTGTTAGGCCCAATGTCCTTCATCCAAGAGGCCCACTTGATGCCACGTGTCGAATGACATGGCATGCTAAGTCAAACAAAGAAGTAAATAGGATCATGTCATGTGTCAAAATGACATGACATTCCTATGTCAATCAAAGATCAATAAAAATGTGCCACACGTGCAAGTGATGTATTCCAACCAATCAAATATCGCCACGTCACTTGAAAGGGAAATCTATTCCTATAGCTCTTTCTGCGCCATGTCACCTTAAATCTGATTGGCCGGAAGAAAGTCAGGTATCATCATGACTCCTCTACACTACAACTATATATAGGGGTCCTCATAATTCAAAAAAAGAATCAATAATTCTAACAAGAAGCTAGGGAGAGCTCGTGGATCAAACATCACAAATTTCTCTACAGAGTTCAAGAATTCAAACATTCAAGTTCAAGAACAAGCTTAAAAGCTCTTGAACTCAAGATCAAACTCAAGAACAAGT
>JBCEWC010008854.1:0-19417 GCA_038996855.1 Solanum aculeatissimum | reverse complement strand
AAGAAAGAGAAAAATAGAAAAATTGAGAGACAATTGAGCATAGAGAGGTTTTTAAAAGATAGTTAAGGTGTAAAGGGGTAAAATGTCTTTAATTCAACTTAAAGTGAGAAAGAGAACATTGTTATAAGACTTCTCTTATGGAGGGCAAAATATCAAGACCACCACATTTTGTGGGCATTCTATGTAATTTTCTCGTAATAATGATCAATCTCATAATTATATAATCTAGTAATTATAGTGATCTGTTTGTTTGCCAAGATATAATTATAAGTGTATTGTTTAGTTGCACAAGTATAATACAAGATTATATTAAATTTTAAAAATAAAAAATAATTATTTAAAAATAGACATTTCAGATATATATTATCTTTTGAAAATGTATTAATGAATCACAACACTTTATCAATTATAGCAAAATAATAAAAATGTAAATAATTAGACTCCATTTTTTTTTCTATTTTAGGCTCTAATTTTCTCCATCTACCCCCACCCTCACCCAATCTCTTTCTTTCACATCAACTACACTTGAAAGCACTAAGCTCTATTAAAAGTTAGGGAGATTACGTATATATACAAAAAAGTAGTCCATATTTTATTTACATAAAAAATAATTCCAAATCAGCGAAACTATATATGACTATACAATATAGTTATAGAAAGTATACACTGTTATACAATGTATATTACTTATATATGAGCTATACAATAAATATACATTATGATACACTGACTATACATGCCTATACAATGAGGGTTGAATGCCCAAAATTGTAACAAATAGCCAAAGGTCAGCCGGATGACTACTTTTCGTAATTGAAAAAAACTGAGCTATTTTTTATGTAAATAATTTTTTTCAGTGACTTGTGGGTGTAATTATCCCTTAAAAGTTCCTTTGATAGCCACACGATATACAAAATGTTATTGACGAATAAATGTTATTTATTTGTCCAATGTATAAATGGACGTACAATGACATACACACGATATACAAAATGCACATAACATAATTCTCTGCTTTGATTTATATCTCTAAATAGATACCCCAAATAAAAATATTTAGATATATAAATCAAAAATTAATTTTCATATGTATGTATTAAATTTTCAACATTCTTGACTAAAATTTTGACTTAGCCACTGATTACTACCAATATTTAGCCTACAATATTTTTTGATTTCTCATTTTGTGATCGATAAGGGATATATGATAATGGGGCAGGGTGGGTACGAGGCGATGTAGGTCTAAGTTTAGGTGGGGTGGGGAGGTTTAATCATATGTGAGGTAGTTGCATGGTAGGGTGGGTCGGGTTGAAATTTTTTATTTTAGGAATAATTATCTTTTTGAGTTTCTTTCATAAAATATCTATTGCTTTTAAATATATGTTTTATTTACTACCTAGATATTATATATTTAGAAAATATTTATTATCTATAACAGTTATACTATGTGTTAAAAGTGAATTATATATGTATTATTAATTTATTAAAATGTATTATACTTGTGGATGTAATATAGATGTATTACACTATGTATAAAAGTAGTCTTATATTAAAATTTAGTAGGCTTATTTTGGTAAAACAAATCTACATTACATATTATAAGTGAATCATACATGCAAAATACACGTATTAAAATTTTATAGCTATAAATGATAAATATTTTCTGAATATTTTTTTAAGAAATTTAGGTGGGGTGGATGCAGGGTGTAGGGGCAGAGCTACTCTTGACCGAGGAGTGTCAAGCAACACCCCTTTACATTGTATATATAGATCAAAATTTGATTTAATAAATATTTATATAAGTATTAACACCTTTTGACACAAGCTAAATGTTTCTTGTAGTGGTTAAGGGGTTGCAACAATTGTTTGACCCTATTAGGGTGAGGGGAACACTCCATATAAAAGATGACATGAGTCGTATCTGTTGTGCCATATCCTTTGTTGATATTTAGCTTATAACTTGTTAAACACTTCTTTGAATAAACCTAGCTCTAGCTAGATGCTTTTTGTGACCGCGCCGCCCCTAACCATTGTTTGCCTAATCTTACAAAGTTTGCTAGTTTTGTGTAGTGTTTTAAAAAAAAAATATTTGGGGCGAGTTTTGGAGTGAGCCATATATAAATGTTTTGGAGTGCAAATTAAAGGAGTATATTTATAAGGCGTAAGTTTCAGAATTTGGGCATAAATCCCGGATGTAAAAATAATCTTTCAATGATAATAGACAAAATAATCTTTCAATGATTAGAATTTATTCGTAAAGTCATTGAAAGTTTCTTTTTCTTATTTTTTTGCTAATAAAATTATAAAATTGAATATACATAAGATATACTTCTCGTAGATCCTTGAGATTTACACCTCATGTCTCGAGGCTGACGTCTCACCCATGCTGCATAATGTCTCGCCTTACGCCTCACCTTTTTAAAACACTAACTTTGTGGTATAATGCTAAACATTTTTAGATATTATATGATTTTTATTTTAGGCAATTGTTCATTATTGAATTTCAAGAATATAATTTTAATGTTGAGATTCTTATTTTTCAGAGGGATTGTTCTATTAGATACTATAGTATAAAAAAGGTCAAAACTATTTTTAACATTTGTATCTTATTTTGGTCCTTTAAGAAAAAAATATTTAAGCAAGTATTGTTTAATGTACGATTACTGATTTTAGTAACATTTTTTATTTATTATTATTTATAGCAATATTGTCACGAGTCGAGTCTATACTCTGGGCATGATCGACACTCAAAAATCATTTCTAGTTCCTAGCGAATCACTTAGCCTGACTACTTACTCAACGGTAGACTCTATCATCAAAATGAACTAGAATGGGCACATTATTCATGAAACTCAAGTATTTTAACGAAACTGAGAAACTCAAACATGCAATAATATATGAAACTCAATTCAAGGCTTTCAAACAAACTTCCAGAAAAAGAACTGAATAATGTCTACCTAGTCAATGAAGCATTTAAAATACTGATTCTAAACTAGGTATCGTAACATACCCACGACCTCAACTAAAATAAATATAAAAGGTAAAGACTCTGAAACTCCTCTGAGTGCAAATAGGCCCCATCAAAAGCTAAGTAGAAAGCTGCATCGTCAATGGAACGCCTGTTAAGGATCTCGATCACCGTGTCTACATAAAAAATGGTATAGGTTGAAATGACATCGATACGTATGAGTATGTAAAATGACGAAAAAGACACTCATGTCAGTATGGTCAGCTCAAGGACTCAACTCTCAGATAGCTCAATATACAAAATTATGCAATGTAAGTAAAGACACCTGCTTTAACATATTGATGGATGCAACTCCATGTATAAAATATAATACTTTAAACTTGGAGAGTTTCTCTAATCGACAACCATCACTATGAGCTTCGTGATGACACAACGTCTTGCCCACGTTACTAGAGTCATCTCATACCTTACTGGAGCAAGGGACAAACTTAACTTATGGATCCATTTAATAGGCCTTTTCAGAGGCAAGTGAGGAGTCACACAAAATATTTGTGCAAATGAGCTACATGAAGTCATAGATAGCAACGAAAATCGAAGAACAAGAAACAACGAGAACAGTCTTATAACTACTAGTAAGGGCAATAATACAATACACTCCTACCTGTTAGTACAGGCGCACACTTATCTACTAACCTTCTACCCTAATCATACCCTCCATACCTTTCTATAGGAGATTATGTCCTCGGTAAGCTGCAATTGTGCTATGTCTTATCTAATCACATCTCTCAAATACTTCTTTGATCTACTTTTATCTTTCCCAAGTTCATCCATACCTAGCCAATATCTCACACCTCTATACTGGGCATTCATGCATCTCCTTATCATATGTCTGAACCATCTCAATCTCGCTTCACGCATTTGGTTTTCTATCCAAGCCACTCCCACGGGCTTCTTTTTATATTCTCATTATTAATTATATATCTCTTGATATATCAACACATGAAATGCTTCAAACATGAAAAATATAATAATCAAAATGAAAAACAAAATCTCACTATAATGAAAAATATAATACTTGATAATCTCAAAAGTGTAATACAAACTTTTAAAAAAAATAACATTCTTTTATTTCTCACATCTCATCATAATACTACCCACACTTTATTTTTCTTGACAAACTATTTTTATCATGGATTACTCTCTTTACTCAATACTCCTCCACATGTTGATCCTTTGGCTCCAAGAAAACATTGCCAGCCAAGTCTTGAATAATAGGCTTATGCCTATACATGGTATGGACTCTATATGTTAGGGTACATATATCCCTCTAGTTTTTCATATCTGCCTAGAGATATTTGTATGAAAAAATAGCTTGCTTGACTAAAAATGATCCATACTCTATCTTACATAGTTACTATATTTTGATAATTTTCATGGCTATAAAACCCCACAACAA
Organism: Solanum aculeatissimum; assembly: GCA_038996855.1. Lineage (NCBI taxonomy): Eukaryota > Viridiplantae > Streptophyta > Magnoliopsida > Solanales > Solanaceae > Solanum > Solanum aculeatissimum. The sequence goes on along the minus strand of JBCEWC010008854.1, from coordinate 14,993 downwards.
GCACACGTACCATTAAAAAAAATGGCTTCTTTGATGAGTGCTTTCAGTATTATGGCTCCAATCAAGAGGAATTGTCATTCCCCATATGCTATCCACTGCTCAATAGGTATTAGGCGATCGGACTATAAACCTGGCAAATTCTCTGACCCTAACTACATTGAGATTTTTGACACCACGCTTCGTGATGGAGAACAGGCCCCTGGTGCAGCAATGACTGCTAAACAAAAAATGGACATTGCACGTCAGTTGGCTAAGCTTGGTGTTGATGTTATAGAGGCTGGTTTTCCAGCTGCCTCTCAAGCTGATTTTGAACTTGTAAAGTTGATTGCAAAGGAAATTGGTAATCTTTAATTATGTCTCCATATAAAACGGAATGGAGGGATATATCAAGTAAATTGAAACAAATAGAATATATTACAAACACAACGAATATATACTTTTAGATATTTGGTAATTAGTGTTTGTGACCTCATACATGATGAGTACAATATTGAATTGTGTATTCTTCTTATTTGAAAATTTAAATACAAAATAGAGTTGAATATTATATTATATCATATCTCAACAGGTAACAACGTCGATGAAGAGGGGCATGTGCCGATGATTGGTGCCATGGCGAGATCGACTAAAATGGATATAGAAAGAACTTGGGAGGCTTTGAAGTATGCAAAGAGACCGATGATTCAAACGTTTATCGCGACTAGCGATATACATATGAAATATAAACTAAATATGAGTAGAGAAGAAGTTGTGGAAAGAGCTACGAGCATGGTGGCTTATGCAAGAAGCCTAGGGTTTGAAGATATTAGGTTTGGCATGGAAGATGCTACGAGGTTTGCAATTTTTATTTTATTTTTAAAAGATTATTTAAAAAACAAAAATGATAAGTTATGTTAAAAGAATAAAAAAAGTCCCAAATTGATGGTTAATGAGATGAGTTGACTCTTTATAATGCTTGGACAATCCTCCTTCCTTTGAGCTAGCTTTTGGAGTGTGAGTTAGGTCTCAAACCTAATTTTATATGGTATCAGCAGGACCCATCTCACCCAATGTTGGGCCCTCGAAAAATTTTAATGAGATGAGTGAACTCTTTATAAGGTTTGGAAAATCCTTCTTCCTTTGAGCTAGTTTTAAAAGTTATAAACTGATGGAGTGGTTATATTTGTGTCAGATCTGATAAGGAGTTTCTTTATTATATTGTGAGAGAAGTTATCAAAGCTGGTGCAACAATCATTTGTGTTGCTGATACTGTTGGATGTAATTTGCCAAATGAATATTCACAACTAATTAATGACATAAAAGTGAATACTCCTGGAATACAAGATGTGATCCTTGCAGCACATTGTCACAATGATCTTGGACTTGCTACAGCCAACACATTAGCTGTATGTATTCAATTTCAAAAAAATATTTATGTCTCAATTCACATCGAACATTAGTTAATTTGACTCTTCGAATTCAGGGAATTTGTGCTGGGATAAGACAGGTAGATGTAACAATTAATGGCATTGGTGAAAGAGCTGGAAATGCTTCTTTAGAAGAGGTTAAGCTTTTTAACTGTCATGTTGCACTTTTTAAAAGTTAATTTGACTAACTTTAAAAGTTACTGATTAAATATATAGATTGTAATGGCTATAAAATATCGGGGAGAGGAAGTACTAGGTGGTGTCTATACTGGGATTAATACAAACCACATATTCACCACAAGCAACATGGTATATGTATATTCTACATATAATTTTTCTACACATATTTTACTTGTTGAAATTATACATATAATATTATTTTTTATTTGACTTGAATTATTGATTTGATATGATTTGTGAATTTTTTAATTTTTTTTACACCCTTATATGTAGGTAGAGGAGTATAGTGGGCTTAAGCTGCAGTCACATAAGGCCATTGTTGGTACTAATGCTTTTTCTCATGAAAGTGGAATTCATCAGGTGAATTTCATAAATGAAATGATTTTTCTAATTGAAGGATTGAAATGATTTTTTATTATATTGTGTCAATATATATATATATATATTATGATGGTATCATAGAGGATTGAGGAGTGTCTTATTGAAATGACTAAAACACTCTTTCATGATACCATGCTAGTATATAGATATAATTAGATGGTATCAAGCAGGGGCGGACCTAGGGTGGGGTGTCCGAACCCTCTCGGCAAAAAATTACACTGTAAATTTTCTATATTTCTGTATATATATTAAACTTGAACCTCCTAAACAATAAACAAGGTCTACAATAGTGGTGGGTGTCTTTTTAAATGAACCTCCCTCACATTCAGCGTTCGAATTCCATTTAAAACATTGTTTTTTAGCTTCTCGGCCTTGGAAAATCCAACTCAATATTTTACTTTATTTATTTTAAATGTTAAAATAATATTAGAATATGAATGACTACTTCCTTTAAAAATTGTATTTTGTTGATTTATTCACACATTTATACTTTTATATTTTGAACCCTCTGAGTCAAAATTTTGGATCCGCCACTGGTATCTATGAGGACTAAGGAATGCAATAAAGTAGTACTCTATGGAAACTATCTAAAATTTAAAAGGCATAATATTTAAATATGATCCTTAACTACACAACATCCAACATGATAATTTGTGTCCTACGTAGCGTCATACGCGTATTGTGTCACATATGTCTACTTGTTCAATTTAATATAAGTTTAAGTGTCTACTTATACACACCCAAAATAGAGGATATAGATGTCAACAGAAGCCAAGTTAGAAAATAAAAAATGATATGAACAGAAAAGGAAGGGTAGGGGGAGTAGAAAAGAAAAAAAAGTAGAGATATAAAAAAATAAAATAATAAAGAGTTAAATTTGAGTATGAATTGGTGAAAAAAGAAAATAAAAACAATATAATTTGAGAAAAATAAAGCATCAGAGAAAGTAAAAAAAAATAAAAGGAGAAAAGATAAATGAAAGAAAGAATAATAATATGACTTTTTTTAATTAGGTGCTTAAATAAATTATAAGAAAAAATAATAACAATACCATATTTATTGTGATTTCACAATTATAAAAAAATAAATAAATTTTTTAAAATTTAGAAAAAGTTGAATGAGTTGAATTATATTCAAATTTTAACTCATTTCCATTTAAATAATTAATTCGCTTATTTATTAATTTAATTTATTTTGACACATCCAAATTTACCATTCTTCTTTTTTGATTATTTTAGGATGGAGTGTTAAAGAATAGAGGCACATACGAGTTTATATCTCCTGAAGATGTTGGGTTTTCTCGTGCAAGTGAACATCGTATTAGAATGGGGAAACTCAGGTACGCATTAATTTATTTCATAAAAAATAATTATTTCTTTTATATTTGAAAACTTCTTATTTTAATTTTTTTCATTTTATCCTTAATAACATGTTATTACCATAAAAATATTTTGATATATTATAGATCACAAATTGTAAGGATATTTTCAATATGTTTGAGAGATGTTTCTTTCTTAAACTCTATGCCCCATCAAAGACTGTGACATAAGATGAAAAGACTTAATATATTGACAATCTTTAAACAAATCAAGAAGTATTATTTAACTGTTCAAATTATGACCTGTTTTAATTAAATATTTAAATACATGATATAATATTTTTATTTCACATTAATATGGCATAAAAAAGCTTTGATTTCCTTTCTAAACTTTCATCCCATTTATAACATGATGAATATTTTTTTGTAGTGGACGTCATGCATTAAAAACCAAAATGCTTGAGGTAAGATACAATACTCCAAGAACTAAACAAATTAAATTCTAATAATATTATATGAATGTGCATTTATTTATTTTTGGTTAAAGCTTGGATATAATTTTGAGGGAAAAGAACTTGAGGACCTCTTTCATCGATTCAAGTTAATGGCTGGGAGAAGAAAGGTGAATTAAATTGCTCATATTTATACGATTGAATCCTTAGATTTTCGAATGGAAGCAACCTTTTTACTCCAATAAAAATTTGTGTACATTCTACGTATTTTTTTCAAAAACTCATTTTTATATATAAGATTACAGTAGGTATGTTATTGTTGTCGGATATGTTTATCTTTACCTACATCTATGTTTTCAGAATATAGCTGATGATGATTTAAGGGCACTTGGAGATGACTACAAATACATGTAACTACTACTTTCTTTAATACAGGAGCTTGTCACCTATTCATGGAAGACCTTATCTAAATGATGGAGTAGCTTCATTACTTTTCTTTTATCTTTTAGCCCATTAGTTGTGTCCTATATTAATTGATGTATTAAATTTACTTGGGGATTTCGAGACAAAATCAATATTTAAATTTTATGAGTTTAACTTTTCTTTGCACTTCTAAAATCAAGAGTTTAGATTTATATTTGTTATAATTTTTATACATAAATTTATATTTCATGTTAAAAGTATTGAGTTCAGATGAATTAAATTGATATATACATGTTGCATTTTTGTCATGATCCGACCTTTCAGGTCATGATGATGCCTGTTAGATCCCGCCTACAGGCTAGCCAATCCCAACCTGCGATATCTGTCCTAGCAGCTAACAGCATAACGAATAGCTATCAACAGTGGCAGATCCAGAATTTTAAAATTGTGGGTGCTCTCTTAGCTTAACAACAACGAAATCAAAATTTTTACTGAGGAGTTCAAAACATAAATGTAAATACAGAAGAATCTAAAGAGTGTTCAACATCTATTATATAAGTATATACAAAATATCATTTTAAATATGTATAAATAATATATTTTCGTCGAAGGGAATTCAAATGAACTCCTTGGGCCTATGTAGCTCCGTCCTTACTTAAGCTACAAATTATAAAATATAAGTGCATAAATTCAACACTTGTCATAAAAAGACGATCAGATTTGAAATCAGTAGTAAAAATAATCAATATGAACGATTACTCATTATGTTCCTTTTCACTTGTCATAATTTTCTTTTTCTAGATTCAGACGATATCAATCTTCAGTAACATTTTAAGATATATATATTTTTTGTCATATTGATGTAGAAAAAAATTATAACTTTTAGTATAATTTTTGAATATCGAAATTTTAATTTTAAAATATTGAGTTATTCTAATCTAATTTTTCTTTGAAAATTATAAATTAATTTTTGTAAAGTAAAACATTACGATTATTACGAATAAAGAGAATAGTATTTATTATCTTGAATAAAGGAAGGAAGGAAAAATATTTATTTGTATACCATTTTTTTTTAGAAAAATAGTAAAAGAACAACTCTAACTAAAGACAAAATATGAAAAGTAGGGATTGGCGTTCGGTTCTTCGATTCGGTTTTAGCAAATTTTGGTTTGGTTCTTCGGTTTTCGATTTTGAAAAAGTGTACACCACTTACCGAACCGAAATATTTTGGTTCGATTCGATTTTTTCAAGTTCGGTTCGATTTTATTTAGTGTTTTTAAAATGGTTTTTTTCAGTGCACACTATGAAAAATAAAATGAGGACAAAATCAAAGTATAACACACTTAAAATTTAAAATCATGTTAAATGATGATATGCTTCCATGGAACACTAATTGTGTTGAATAAAACTATATTTATCTTTGTCAAGAACTTGCGCCTCCAACGATTGCTTGAGGAAAACAAGCACGAAAATATCCTTTACATGACATAAATCGGCAAAAATATGGTTGAATTTTTCTTGGAAAATAATATTTCAAGGCAACTATATAAATTATAAATTTATTACTACTTTGACTTGTTTCATAAATGATTTCATTGTTAATTTATATATATATATGATTTTATTTTTTTGATCTAATATATATAATATTTTTTTAAAAAAAATTTATAAAAGTTTGATTCTTCGGTGCACCAAAGTTTTGAGACCCCTACATCGAACACCGAACTGAAGAACCAAACTTTTGAAAAAATAACACCGAATCGAAAAATCGAAGAACCGAATTAGTTTGGTTCGATTCGGTTTTTCGATATTTATGCCCACCCCTAATGAAAAGTAGGAAAAAGGTGGCAATACTTATATATTACAATGAAAAAATAAAGAAGAGTGAGAGTTTTGAAAATTAAAAAGAAAATTATTGAGAGTGGGATTTGAACTCAAGATCAACAACACTACAAAAGCCTTAAGCACCCACCTAGAACCATTGGACCAATATAACCATTTATTTAGTAGGTGCTCTATGTTAAATTTATACCAATTTTTCTTAATTTCTATATAGATATATAATGTTCGGTACCAAATTAATGGGTGCTCGAGCACCCGACGGACTCCATATGGGTCCACCCATGGCTAACAACAACCAATAAAATCCAAAGATACACCCTACTCCAGAACCTAAAAGTCACCTGTACAGAGCTACTACAAACTCAAAATAAAAATATATATATCCAAAATAAGCTCCTACATATATAAGCCAAATCCATAATATACAAGGTCAGTGTCTGAATACAAAATACGGACCAAGAACAGAAGGAGACTGTAGAAGATCTGAAGTTGTTGATGCTCACCAAGGTCTCCGGAAGCGTTAATAAGCCCCTAAGTCAATGACCATGACTCGTACCTGGACTTGCACCACAAATAGATACAAAAAAGTAAGGGTGAGTATCGGTGACAGACACCCAATAGGCATCATCAGTCGACTGAGTGAAATATAGTAGATATGGAAAGATCAAATATAGTAAAATATTGTAAAATGAGCAATTTGAACTCAGGTCAATAATAAGCATTCCTGTGGAACCTCTTAACCCAAACTAGGCAGAACCAAGCAATATACCACCCCCAACTGATAAAACCCGAGCAAAATCACCACGCAATTGTCACATGATCGAGGTATGATGTTGTATGTGGGTGTAAAACCTTACTGTCTATGCATGTACGCCAACTAGGCCGCCATAAACCTAAAAGGTACACCCACACACAACTAGGGTGTGGAGTGGTGTGTCGGTAGGAGACTGATAAGAACAATGTATACCATGACGGCTCATGGCAATCAAACCCTTAATTTCGTATCGGAACGTGACATCCGGTCTCATGTCAACCCATGATACTCGATCCAGGTATGTACATATATGTGTATATATATATATATATATATCGCATTGGAACGCGACACCCGATCTGGAGATATATCGCGGCAGGACAAATTCCCCGATCCAGAGATGTATCATGACGGAATGAGTCACCCGCTCCAGTGTGCCATACAAGTCGTACTGGGGTATATGTAGTCGTATAGACTCTGAGTAAAGCAAATCTAGGGCAGCACTGACTTAAGCCTAGGCTAAGGCCATAGAGGGCAGATAACCAGAAGTATTTCACATATCCAGAATTATATTAGCACCCCTCCCAACTGGCGAGCATAAGAAGTAACCAGGGCAACAATGGATAGGCCGACTGGCAAAGTGTAACACCTCTCATGCGACTCAGAATGTTCTCATAGTGTATTTCTTGATTATCTTAAAATTTGTGTGCTATTTTTTGAATTTGACTCCGTATTCTTTTTTAGGAGATAAAATTGTGTAGGAAAAGGGTCGTCTTTAATTTTTAGGTGACTCATATCAAAAATTAATTTTTTGATTGATTTTGGCTTAACCAAAAAAGTATGCAAAAGTTCGCGTCATGAACTTGTTGCTCAATAGTACAAAAATGATTTAAACTCATTCTTAAGTCAAAACAGAAAAAAATTGAACTTCGCACGAAAATGAACTAACAGGAAATAGGTTTGTGTCGCGCTTGTCCCGCACAGTGTAAATTTTTTTAAACGTTTTCAATTTCAAGTGAGGGAAATTGGGTTATAACCCAACACCCATATAGACAGGATTTCCCTATTATTCAGCCATTTAAGCCTTAAATCTCACAAAAACTCTCTCAAAATACCCTTCAATCTTCACCCAAATCCTCAATCAAGTTCAAGATTCTCAATAGATTTCTTTGGAGATTCAAGCACTTAAGCTATTCCTTCAAGTTTCCTTCATCTAATTCAAGGATTTGAGCTATGTTGGTCTTCATCCATGAGTTCTTTCACTCATGGATCCAACTCTCCCTTTTTATGAAATTTCATGTTTTCAAGGTCTAATATTTCATGGGTACTTCCTAATATGCGTTATGAGTATGATTTAAGTTTGATTCTATCAAGTGTTGATTTGATTATGCATGAATATCTATTCAAGGGTATCCTATGACTTGGTTTATGACTATTGAAGCTATGCATGATATGAAGATCTCAATATCAACTCCTCACTATCTAGTCTATGAAGCCTCTAACTCTACTATCTAAATGGCAACAATGACAGATTCATGGCTACCTCAAATCAAATAAAGAAAATCTAAACTCTAATAGCTAGATGATAGTAATATAGAAATCCTACGAAAGCAAGAAGGTCTCACCAATCAGCTAAAATTAGAATAGATCCTCAACGATTTCATCTATCGATGATCTCTAATACCTGTCTTTGTATTATAAATAATGCAGTCCAAATGGACGTAAGTATGTGAAATGTACGAGTATGTAAAATGGCTAAATGAAACAGATATAGGTAGAATACTATCAACTCAGATAACTCAAATTAAGAGATAAATAATTGAATCAAGAATGTCAAATATTTATCTAAAGTAAGAATAAAGAGTATACAATGACCCATCAATACCAATCCAATCAAATCAACTCAGAGTACTATCAATATAGAATTTTGTATGGGAGTTTCTCTTATTCGATAACAATCACTTATGAGTCAGTGATCGTACAACAATCTCGTTGATGTTTCCACAACCATACATACCTTGCTAGGATAAGAACAACTAGAATCCATAATGGATCCGGACAATCGAATAAGTTCTCTATTATTTCAAAGACTGATTAGCTCAAGAAGAAACATCCGACTTAGCTGTTCTATCCTTTCCTACGCTCGGCGACGTAGTTAATAAGTCGAGTTGGATTTACTCTCACTCAATTCGGTGCTCGATACTCCTCTCAAGACTCAATACTCATAAACAATCAAACCAAATCTATCCAATCAGTGAGACTCATAAGAGCTCATATCAATTCATTAAATCAAATCAGTTCTTAATCATATATTTCAATAATTTGACCAATCAATCCTATCTACCTTTCAATAATGAATTTGACAATCACGTAAGAGGACTATCAATTAGACCAATCTTTAAAGTTCAATTATGGAGACTTTTGGGACCATCAAGTTCTATCAACCTATCATCATGCTCATATCACAATCAAGCTGTCAAGGCTCTAGACTCTATCCCTAGGTTCATTCATACATTTTTTTATGTAGTATAGAGGGTTTGTGAAATAAATCATGTAAAAATATTTATTCAGTAAATCAAGTTTATGATGATCATCAACATATGAAAATACATAGGATATGTATAATTTTGCAAGAAAACATTCAAGAAAATATGCATAAGGACTCAATACTTTCATTTATCACTCTATCACAATGAAGGGGCATATGGAAGAATAATTTCATGCTTTAGGTTAGCCTTACATACCTGGAAATCGAAGAATAATTACAACTCAAAGGACCACGGTCGAGTACTTGGAAACCTTAGCTTCTCTCTCCTTCTTCGCTCAAAGTCTCCTCTTAGTTTTAGCTTAAAGGACTTGAGAATAGGTTTTTGGAACCCTTTTTACGCAAAAAATGACCTATATGGGTCATAGATTAAGTTTAGCAGGGGTGAGAAAAAGTCTAAAATGCCTCTTAAAAGATTTAAAATTTTAAACTTTAGTGGAACAGGTCGGTGGACCAGGTCGCGGACCTATTGCATACCTGTACATTTTTTTATGAATTGCACTCATTCTGACATTTCACATATTATTAGTGTTGTGAATATATATATGACATGTCCTGATAAAAAACATTGATAGTGAAATAAATCTTATGAAATTTGAAGGTTACGATAGATGTGAGCTTGACTTTTTTTCAAAGACAAGCTAAGTGAATCAGTAGTAGGTAATGTGAATTTGAATTATGAAGGTAACGTGGATAAGAGAAAATCTTTGACAGGTTATGTTTTTACTCTTTTTGATAGTGCCATCAGTTTGAAGAAAATTTTGCAATATGTTATTTCTTTGTTCACCACAAAAGCTGAGTTTATAACAATTATACAGACAGTGAAAAGGTTATATGGCTACAAAACCTGGCACAAACATAATATATGATAATGATACATCATTTTATTTGAGATATTTTATCTAAATATATTGTTGATATGAATAAAGTGACTCTTCATTATAATTCAGGAGATATGATGGCTGTGACGGTCTTGACCAATAAGTTTAGGCATTGCCTAGATTTGTGAATTATACTCATTAAGCCCTTTCGAAGGTTGAGGACAAAGAAGAGAGACGTTGCTCTTGTTAATGAAAGAAATTCATGCCAAGGAGAAGATTAGTTAATTAGGTTTTGAACATTTTCCTTTGTATAATTTAGGAAATGTGTAATTCTTATTGATTTAAGAGATCTTTTGTCCTAATATATCATGAAAAAGATTATATTACGCTTCTCAAATTAAAAGAATCTTTTTTTATAAGTTTGGGATTACTTGAGATCTATACATAGAGAATGAAGCTGGGAATTCTAGGCGATCCACAATGTAGTCATAAAGGCTTGAGAGCGTTATACACTTTTTTTATTTTGACAGTGAAAAACTCTATCTATTTTGGTTGGAAAAAAAGAAATAAAACATAAAAATGGAGTCTAAAAATGCACAACTTCCAAACAACTACCTCAAATATACTCCTATCAAGCTCTAGAAAAAGCAACTCACCTATCACTGCTACTCAAAGCTAAACTTGCATACAAAAGGTGTAGAAAAATACATGTACTCAATTACATTATAGATCAACTCTATATATAAAGTGATCGAAAGGATTGCTCTCACCATCAAAGGATGTGATGCAGTGGATGAGACTGTTTCTCCCTTAATCAGAAGTATCAAGTTCGAGCCCTGGGAAAGAAAAATCTTTGGTAAGGAGTGCTTCCCTCGAATGGGCCCTACGTGGTGCGAATCCAAAGTAGTCGAGCTCCAATGCGAGCACCAGATACTGGATGGGCAACAAAAAAAAAGGATTGCTCTTACCATGCCACTCACTAGGGGTGACAATTGGGCGAGGTGGATTAAATTTCAGCGGGTCATAATGGGTTAAGATAACAAACGGGTCAAGATCCAATCCAAATCTGCTTGGATCAAAATAGATTGAGTCAAAACGGGTTGAGTAATCGGTTATAGAGCGGGTCAAGACCCAATCCGACTCAACTTTTACTAAGTTTTACTTATTTTATTTTATTTTTTTCAATATTTTAGATTTTAATTAAATTATATTTTTTTGTTCTAGCTATACAAAATTACTTGATTTAATGATAATAGTATTCAATTCTAAAATGACAATTTATGTCCTTTTATTATCCGCTTTTGTGGCCATTAAATTTATTAAATTGCCTTTAAAGTTATAATCATTAATGGCAATTATACTGGCTACAATAAGATTATTAATTTTTTTCTTTTACCATTTATTTTTATGGTCCATAAATTTAAACAAAATTGTTATTTAAAGCCAAAAAATTTATCGACAATTGTTTAGCCACAAATGATAATGACTTTTATATTTTCCTGAAAATGATCTAATTTGCTAAGAAATTTAATTTAAATTATTTCAAAAAAGCCTTTTAGTGGTAATGAAGTTCGATGAATGTAAAAATATATATCTCTATTAATTTATTAAAAATTAACTTTGTTTTATTGTTTAATCTTACCCTCGCTGTTAAAAGTAAGTTAAAAATGCTCCTGCCATTAATAAACTTTTCACCCATACCACTCAATTGGATGAAAACCCCAAATTAAATAAAATTACCTATTTTTTTTAAAAATAACCCACCATCCCCATTTAACCCGCCCTAGTTCAACTAAAATAACTTAAACCAAATAGCTTCATCGTCCAACAACCACTTCTTCACTCCAAAACCACTACCACCATGCCTGAAAACCACCAAAATCTCATCAAAAAAATTATTAAAATCCCACAAGACAATAAGCAAAATCAAGCCAAACAACCACCTCCAGAACCATCCAAAATCCCACCAGGAAATAACACTAGACCCATCCGAAAATGACCACTAAACCCATCAAAACGATCACCAAAAAATCGTCAAAACCACCAGAAAGTTACTACAAATCAACAATACTAAAATCCCTTCACAAACCCACCATAAATCCACCACCACGACCTCCGACAACATCAACCAATAAGAACCAAACGAAATCAAATTTTCATCGAAAAAATCATCCAAACAACTGTCAAATAGCCACCAAAATGCACAGAAACAGATTTCCACCAGAAAAGCCACCCAAATTTTCACCGAAAAAATCATCCAAATAGCTATCAAAATGCATCATCCTAGCCTCTAATTTCATAGATCAAAAAAACAAGAAATTCAACAAAACATACAAAAACAAATTCAATTAATTTCTAGAAAATTTGCATAAATTCAAAAGTAGTTAGTGATACAAAAATCGAATTCAGATCTAGAAGGAACAGGTTCTTGGACTTGTGAGTGGTGAAGAATATTAATATTTGTAGCAGAAAGATTATGAGAAAAAGAGATTCTTGGATTTGTGGCTAAGCTTGGAGCCTCAAATATCATATCAATGGCCATTTTTATTTTTGTTTTTTTGGTTCAGTTATTGAAAGGAAAGAAGGGGAAAAATAAAACAAGATAAGGGCTTAGAGTTTGAGAAATTGATAGTTTTAGGATTTAGATTGGTTTAAGTTTGGTATTTTTTAAGGACAGATTGGGTTTAAATTATTGAGGGACTGGATAATATATAAAACGGGTCAAAATTATGTTATTTGGGGTTTTCCATCCAATTGAGGAGTATGTGTGAAAAGTTTATTAACGGCAGCGACATTTTCAACTTACTTTTAACCGCGAGCATAAGGTCAAACAATAAAACAAAGTTGAAGGGTATTTTTGACATTTTCCCTGTAAAAATCAACTATTTGAAAATAGATTAAAATGTCTAATTCCTATCGAGTGTGGCTCTTAAATGCTAAAAAATGAACCAGTAATCAGGCTGAGGCTATTAAAATTCACTCTTAAGTCATTACAAATGATTCTATAAAGATTCCATAGAAAATTTGACTGAAAGCTATACCGCTAAAAAAGTCCATGGGCTAGCATAAAAAAATGAATAAAATCACCTAATTGCTGACGAGTGGCCCCTAAATACTAAAAAAGGCCTTGCAGATTAAACCGATACTATTGAATTTCTTTCTCAGATCATTATGGATGGTTGTATAAATGTTTCATGGAAACATTGACTGGAATTCATACCACAAAAAATCCATGGGCTAACACACACGGGAAATGGAAAAAAATCGCATAATTCCTATAGAGTGGTTCCTATATGCTAAAAAGTGCCCTCCAGATCAAACTGTAGCTATTGGAATTCTTTCCTAGGCCATTGAATAGTTCTGTAAAGGTTTTACAAAACAATTGATCAGAAGTCATAAACTTAAAAAAAATCATGGGTTAACACACACGAAAAATAATAAAACTTGCAAATTCTTGTTAAGTAACCCTAAATGCTAAAAAGTGTCCCGCAGATTAGGCTAAGACTATTGGAGTTCTTCTCAAGCCATTACAGACGATTTTGTAAAGGTTTCACAGAAAAGTTGATTAGAAGTCATACCATTAAAAAAATCTATGGATTAACACACTCAAATAGAGAAAATCACCTATTTTTTGTCGATTGGCCCCTAAATTCTAAATAACGCCCCTCGATCAACCTGAGGCGTATGGTTCTGTATAAGTTTTGCAAAAATTTTGATCAAAGTCTTGCCACCAAAAAACTTCATGGGCTAATATATAAAATTAGTACTTTTTTCACTCACAAAATTTTTACCTTTATCTTTTAGGTTTACTAGAACAATTTTTAACTTTCAAATATCATTTTTAATGTTGTCTTATAGAACTTTTATCTTTGGATGCAAATTTCTCTTAAATCTGAATATTTTGTGCCTTATGTTGTTCTTCTTTATATTCTTTATCACGTTGATTAATTGAATCAAATATGAGAACATCAAATTCTACATCTCCTTTATCTCTAAACACCAACATATCTTCCACCAGCAAATTATGTTGCTCTACAAACTTTTCCCGACCATCTTCTAATCGTCTACCATTCATTTTCACTTGCCACCTCACTCTATATATATGATTGTACCACTGTAAATAAGAAGTGGTAGGTGAAAATGAATGGTGGACAACTAGAAGATGGTTGGGAAAGTTTTGTAGAGCAACATAATTTGCAGGGAAAGATATATTGATGTTCAGACATGAAGGATATATGGAGTTTGAAGTTCTCATATTTGATTCAATTAAGGGACATGAGAAAGAATGCAAAGAATAACAACAAAAGTCACAAAATGTTGAGACTAAAGAGAAATTTGAATCCAAAGTTAAAAGTTCTACAAGATAACATTAAAAATAATATTTGCAAGTTAAAATTATTTTTAGTAAACCTAAAAACTTGGTAAAAAATTTGTGAGTGAAAAAATAAGTTGATTTATTTTGTGTGTTAGCCCATGAATTTTTTTGTGGTAAGATTTTCATCAATTTTTTGATGAAACATTTACAGAACCATATATAATGATCCAAAAAATAGCTCTAATAGCCACAACCTGATATGTGAGGCATTATTTAGAATTTAGAGGTCACTCAATAAGAATTAAGTGAATTTTTTTGTCTTTTTTGTGTGTTAGTCCATGAAATTATTTTGGTGGTATCGCTTCTGATCAATTTTTTTGCGAAACCTTTACCAAATCGTCTGTAATGATCTGAGAAAGATTTCAATAGCCTCAGCCTAATCTGTGAGACATTTTTTAGTATTTAGAGTCACTCAACATTGTTTTCGCCAAAAATGGCTCTTTCGAGAAAAATCAATTAATTTCAAAGAAAAATTAATTTTTCAAAAATAAAATAA
>JBCEWC010008853.1:0-19418 GCA_038996855.1 Solanum aculeatissimum | reverse complement strand
ACCCACCAAGATAAAATGTTTCACCTGGCTAGTGATTAAGAGAGCATGTTTAACTCAGGAAGTCTTGCAGAAGAAGGAGAGACAATTAGTTTCCAGATGCTTTTTGTGTAACACTACGGGGGAGACAAACAAGCACCTCTTTCTACATTGCAGTTTCACTACCCAACTGTGGAACCTCTTTCTTAACATAACAGGAAGTTTTTGGACCATGCTAGAGCACACCTCAGATCTATTTAGTTGTTGGATTAGGAAGGGTGGAAGTACGAGCCAAAGGAGATGGTGGAGATTAGTGCCATCATGTATATGGTGGTCAGTGTGATTAGAAAGAAATGGTAGATGCTTTGAAGATAGGTCCAATTCCATTCATAAAGTAAAATGGAATTGTATTGTATCTCTACTTTTTTGGTGTGAACAGCTGTGTATTATAGATATAGATCAAATAGTGGATTTGATAGGAGACTTGTAATTGTTACTAATTTTTTTTGGAGGTGGCCAGCATGCCCTTAATGCTGAAGAATACAAACCGTACCAATTTTCAAATAGAGTATGCTCCTTACGAGGCCTTGTTGAAAACTTGAAGTTTCTTTTCTGCTACTTCTCATAAGACATTCCTTTTGGAGGGTTCTCAATTTACCCATGACAGTGGTATGTGCGTGAAGAAATACATGAAATGTGTGGGGATACTCAGTGATGTACTCTTATTAATTCTTCCTTCTCCTCAAGACAAGAATCTCTTCTGACAGTAGTATGTGCATGAAGCAATGACATGAAGTATGTGAGGAATAGGATGCTCTATAATGTACTCTCTTGTTAATGATTGCTTCTCCTCCAGACAAGTATCTCTTCTACTATCTTGCTAGCCGCTTCTTATTTTTTTCAATCATCATGTTCCATGTTGATTTTTCATTGTTAAAGTGTGTAATGGTAAGACTCAGAAAAACAGTAGGAGCATCAATCCTGGAAGTGAGCATTTGTATCAGATTTTCGATATCGTCCATTTCACCCAACAATGATCTAACATTATGTGAGGTTGATTTTGGGGCTCCGGCGATGTTGCAACCAAATTTGTGTAAAAAATAATCCATTGGTTGATGAGTGCCTCACAGAGAACTCAAGTATTGTCTGCGAACTCAATATGTGAAACCTTCACTGTAAATTGTCCCTTGTAGTTTCAGAAAAGCCCCACAAATAACCATCTACCACAACTCAGTCCATCAAGTTACTAACATTTTCATTAAGATGAGAAGACTAAGAGATGATATACTCCTGACTCAATCTCTCGAGCTGCCAAAGAATCACATGGATTGCGATTCACTATGATTGGAAATCTAAGCATACATATGAAAAACATGATCCGCTTTCAATACCATCTTTAGCATTAAAAAGTTCAGAAACATTAGTTCACATAGTTGTTTGTCTTGTTAAGGTCCAATTTACATACTTCACTAGTTCTCCCTTTTTGGTTTTGGGAGTCAACTGCTTCATTTGTCACCAAAACTGCATCTCAATTTTGCCTTCGACAAGGGCATCTTGAAAGATTAAGTTAAAAGTAGATTTTGTGAAATTTGTGAAAAGAAAAAGTTGGCAAAGGCAAATTGGAGGAAAGGGTGAAGTGTAAATATTAGTAGGCTATATAACATTGGGTTTGATATTATAGTTGAATCTTCTCCACTCCATGATCTTTGTTGGTCCTTTGCTTTCACAAGCGAGTGTGGTATTTGTAATTCAATTTAGAACAAGAGGTTGTCGGTATTATTTCTTATGCTAGAGGAACTGTACATAATGTTGTTGAACTTGAGAAAGTACTCGTAATTTGCTCTGAATTTTATTTCAAATAGAGGATTTGAAAGGTTAATTCCTCGTATTCCTTGACAAACAACAAACTAAAGCCGTTCGGCGCAGTGATGATCATTTGTGAAGCATTTAAAGTGGTTTAAGAGCTAAATTAATCCCAAACATAGAATGTCTTCATATAATAGTGAAGTCTTTTCCATTTAGGGCCGGGTTGTCCGATATTGAAGTATTTGTTTGATCGTAAGTCTCATATACTTGGAAGAAAATGATATTTGCTTTTTAAAGTTCTTCAAGCAAGATAGAAAGGAGGACAACAATTGTTGTTGTCTAAGACATGATGGTGCAAAGGTCCTACATAGGGTCATCATATATTCTTGTTTGACACGTCTGACTGACATCTGATCAGCAAGTGTGATTTCAGTGTAGCCAAATTGGTTGTATGTGCTTTCACCTGGTCACTAATTCTCATTAACTAGAGTGATGATAGATCTAATTTAGTTATGCATAAATTCTAACGTGTTCATTATATAAGAGAGCCTTTCACAATTTTGAAGGAGATTGCCAACTTTGAAGACAAACTCCAATACTTGTAACTGTGTTTTTTCATGACCAACAAAGGAAAAGGAGAAGAAAAAGGAGGAAAAGAAAAGAAGAAAGTGGGTGTTGTCTATAAATCCAGTTGTTCTATATAAAGCTGGGGTTCTGAATACATGTATGTTAATTACAGCAAAGCTATTTGGTCCAAAATGTAGATAACTGATTGATAGTAATGTACCAACAACATGCCACAGGTAGTAGTTGCACTGATATCTATCATGTTTCATGTCAGATGGTTTTTTGCCTTAATGTTGTGAAAGTCCATGCTCTGTTGCCATTGCCGGGGGGTGGGGGGTGGGGGTGGGGTATTCGGTATTTAGTCCTTGACCTGTATAGACTGGAAGTGTCTTGATTTTACATCATGTAGGTCTGTCTTAGTTCTATTTGCTTTACTTGCTGTTGATATTGTTTATGATCATATGAAGGTCTCCTCTTCCGGATTCTGTGAGGTCTATTATCGAGGAGGGACTCAATCTGTACAGACTTCATACAAATAAACATGGAAGGTCAGTGTTACATTCAAAAAATCTAGTTATGAGTTCGTCCAAACCCTCTCCCCTTTTTGCACTTGTGTTTTAGTGTTCATGGTAAGAAGCAGCATTATGCCTTCTGATATGTTGCACGACGTGGAGTATCTCTCTATTGCATCATTGGCTAACAAATTATTTTCAGTTTAATAGTTTATGTTGAAGCAATTATGAATTGTATTTGAGGTTTCCACTTTCTCCAGAATGCCTTATTATAGAAGTAAGGCTATTATGAGTTCAAAAAGAAAAACAAGTACATATATTATGTGTGCATCTTTCTTCCATCTTCTTCAGCAGGGAGGCTTTGAATCTCATATCTTTGTGATGAGATTGAGTTGTATTATGATGCAAAAGAGGTCTTCATACGTAGTGGTTAACTGTGAATACTGGAGAAGATTAGAGAATATTACACCTTAAGACAGTGATTCTCCATCCTTGGGGCTTTGGTCAGGTGGTAAGAGCACAACATGTGATGCATGGTGAGGTATACGTCACAGGTTCAATTCGTGTCACAGGAAAATACATGGTAATTAAGTGGAGGAGGATAGGGGGACTGGCTCATTATCCACCAAGTTCCGAACCGTGAGCTGTTAGTTGTTAGCCCTAGGAAATTTCTCATTTGTTATGAGAAAAACAGAAATTCTGCATTTAATGTAATGGTATGTCATCCTTAGTTTCCTCTTTCCTTAATTCTAGAATTTTATACTCCTTTTATCAGTTGAAATGGTCAGCCCCTTCTATTTTGTTTCTCATCTTCTAATTACTGTTTTGGCATCAACTTTTAGGATGGATTGAATGGTTCAAAGTAGCTCAGATTTGGGGTTGATCAGTCTAAGGAAATTTAGGGCTGAAAAGTTATATGGTTTGTAATGGCATTTGGAACTTTCCAGCATCTTATAGTTGAGGAAAAGATGGAAATTGGGGGGTGGGGGGGTGGGGTGCTCTCTTATAGGCTGGCAAAGCATTAATGGAACTCTTATATATTCATTGATTCCCAGTGTCTTGACTCTACTGCATAAATTTGAGCATGATCTAGGGCTATGAAACTCCTTTTTACTCTTGAATATATAATTCTTCCCTTGTTGTGTTACTTTGCCTAGTAATAACTTTGTATATCTACATATATGTACTGTACTAAATTAACTGCAATACGAATATTAAAACCTGTATTTTCTCTGCATGTTTTAATGTTAAATAGGGTTGCAAACAACTTATATGCCTTTTCTTTTGGGGTTAAGATGTCTTTCTCAACCATGTACAATAAAAGAATAGATCTCCACCAACCAAAGTTTGGGGTGGGGATGGGGATATACATTGGTATGACCGGCTTTTTTCAAGCAAAATCATGTCATTTTTCTAGTTATACTCGGTACTTGGAGGACAAGAAAGTCTGATGTATGGTTACACGTTGACGAAGTTCTATTTTTTATGTATTTGAGTGATATGTTCATGAACAATAGCTAAGGTCACCGTCCCCTCTCTCTCTCTCTCTATATATATATATATATATATGCACGCACACAAACAAAAGTTTTTGCTCCATTTAGGTTGTTTTGTGGTAATCATGTTTTCAATTGATTGTGAGTAATGAATTTTTTTTCTTGTGTTTGGTTTCGTCTCTGGTAGATTGGAGTCTACAAAAGGGACATATGTAAAAGAATGGGTTAAATGGGAGAAGCAATTGAGGGATATTCTACTTGGAAATGCAGACTATCTCAATTCAATACAGGTAAATTTGTGCAGCTTAGCGCAGTCCTTTTAGATATCTCAAGGCATGTAATATCTGATTTTACCTTCCACCAGAACTACAATTTAAATTTCAATAACATTCTTCAAGCCCTTTACTACAAATGTTACCCATGTCATGTAGCGACACTTCATGCATCCTTTATTTGAGTTGTCATACCTGTGTAGGAATTGTACGTTAAAGACTGGAATAGTTCACACGGGTTCTTCAAATAAACTAAATATCAATAACAAATTTTGGCATATCCATAGTAGATACTGTAAAGACATGACATCTGGGCCTAACTCAACCCGAAAAGCTAGTTCATGAGGGGAGGATTGTCCAAGTCCATATAAAGAGTCCAATTTCATCTCTTTTTCCAATGTGGGACTTCTTAACATTCCTCTGCACGCCCAAACCTCAACTGGAGCGTGAACACTATAATATGGGTGCCCACCATCAGTGAACAAAGAATTTGGATGGTTCCGACTTTGATACCATGTAAAGATATGACACCTGGGCCTAACTCAAAGCTAGCTCATGAGGGGAGGATTGTCCAAGTCCTTGTAAGGAGTCCAATTTCCCATCCCTTTTCGATGTGGGACTTCTTAACAGATACTTATGCACACCCTTATAGGATATATATATATATACACACGTAATGAGTCCATGTGACATATCCAAGCTTTTTTACCTAAACTGTTGTATTAATGTGTATTTTCTCTACGTATCTTTGACATGGGAAGGATGCAGGGATTTGGTGGGGAAAGGGTGGCTTCAAGTAGGACGTCGTGTCTGTAGCAAAAGAATGAATTACTTTTCATTAAATGAGCTAGTATGCCAAAGATCACAAGTGCTGCATTATCAATGCCTTTCTAGTTAGAGGAGTGTGTTGGATGGTTCAGTAATCCATGATCAACAACCCCCCGGGAACCCCATTTCATTGTGAATGGAGAGAACAGTGGAAACTGTAAAGAAAGTTAAACATTGTGGTAGAGAGCTTTGGAGTGATTCTGCAAAGTTTTATTTCAGGTTCCATTTGAATTTGCCGTTAAAGAAGTCCTTGAGCAACTGAGAGTTATTGCGAGGGGCGAATATGCAGTGCCTACTTCTGAGAAGAGGAAGATAGGATCCATTGTATTTGCCGCTATCAGCCTGCCAGTTCCAGAAATTCTAGGTCTTCTGAATGATGTAAGTGAATTTGCAAATTTATTATTATGGAGTCTTGATGGCTGGAGATTTTATGTCTTGATGGTTGTAGTTAGTGTTCTTATTGTATTTGTAAGTTCATGCACAAAACATATAATTCCTTTTGGCTGTATTATTTTCTTGGCAGATTAAGAGACTCATAGTAATTCTTGTTTATTTGTTTGGTGCTTTCTTTTTCTTTCAATTGACAATTTCCTTATCCAAGGAAAAAAATAAAAGATCTGCTTTCACTGTTTTGTCCTTCCAATCTTTAAATGTTTTCGTTTAAAAATCTTTCGGGTGAAGGGACCAAGGAGAGACATTAGTTTTGCATAAAGGGTTCAACTATGTTATCTAATCCTTCTCATTATTTTGTGGACAGCTAGCCAAGAAAGATCCAAAGGTTGGCGATTTCTTCAAGGACAAGAGCATGGAGAGCAGCATTCAGAAGGCCCATTTGACCCTGGCTCACAAGAGTAGTCACGGTGTCACAGCAGTTGCCAATTACGGTTCCTTTCTTCATCAAAAGGTGCCAGTAGACGTGGCTGCTTTGTTGTTCTCTGATAAATTGGCTGCACTAGAAGCTGAGCCTGGCTCTGTTGAAGGTGAAAAGATCAATTCTAAAAACTCATGGCCCCATGTCACATTATGGACTGGTGCAGGAGTTACAGCCAAAGATGCCAATACACTACCACAATTACTCTCCCAAGGGAAGGCTACCCGCATTGATATAAATCCACCAATCACTATAACTGGCACTCTCGAATTCTTTTGAACTCTACTTGTAATTCCTCGTCTTGTGTGGATTTACATAATGTGAACCCTACATGGGTTCTGAGTGAAGCATGTAATGATTCTCCTGAGTTATCGGAACAATTTTGTAGGATCCTGAGCTTTGGCTTTATAGCAGTCTTGCAGTTGCAGGATAGAACTAGATCTAGAGAAAATGTAAAGATGTTAAGAGGCAATAAAGATCTTGAGCTGTGGGCATATTGAAATCCCCAGTAGCATTTCTTTGAATAAAGCACACCGCTTTCTACCTGCATTTGATGTACTGGTTGTGTCATCTCTAATGGTGTGTTTGCATTTGTTCTGCAAAAGCTAAGAAGTTGAACTCGGAATCTTCACCGTTCCATATTTCATTTGTTTGGGCAATTGCAAGTATGGCGTGGACGACAGTACCCATCTCAACAAAATTCTGTGTGAATCTGCAAAGATATAATTCAAAGATTGATTGTAGTAATACTAATCAGTGTTCAAACATGGAACTTTTTGGAGAAACTTGGAAGTTCAGACACGAATAGTTAATGAAAAGCACAATAATGCATTTCTGCAGAATTTCTGTTTACATAAAAAGGATGATTTCACCAAACAAAGAACACTAAAATAGAACTATCATTTGGGTACAACAAAACAATAACTAAGCAAATGGGAAATTCATTTGTCATATCTCAATCAGGAGACTGGGTTCCAACTAACAATCCAATTGGACATCATCTCCACATTTTTGCTAATATCCTCAACAGAATCACTTTTTAGTGCCACCACTATATCCTCTGGATAACTCTCTTTTGCCTCCTCCAGCAAAACTTGAAATATTTCACATTCGATATTATTGGTGAGCTTTTGACCTGTGTAACCCCTGGGACATTCGAGCAAGTCAAAATGGATCAGTGTGAGCAACATTAGTGAGAGGCATATATGAGAAAATGAAAAATATGTCAAATGATAGTGTACCTTCTACTTAATCTATCATACAAGATAGTATTGTCAGTTTGAAGAACCACCACCCTGTCGAACCAACGTTCAGGAAAGAAATCGCAACCATGATGATCAACAATGTTTCCACCTGCTTCCATCATGTCCTCAAGCTCATCACATACCTACACCAGCAGCCACGTCATGAAACTTGTAACAACACAATTTCTTCATCATTAATTGTAGGAAATACAAGGTCAGTCAACTTTACAATGGGCAAATAGCTTTTATCGCATTATTAACTCGGAATAATAACAGCACAGGTGAAAAGTGAAATTTTAGTATCTCTGCATCAGTGACAATAACAGTTTAACCACAATGAAGCAATATGAGCATAAATTATTTGCATAACACCAACTAATGTAAAATTTCCATCGAGCAGTTGTATCGTAATTGGCAAAGAGCATTCATTTGATTTCCAATCAGTTGAATGGGATATGGCAGGGTGAGTAGATGGAAAGATCAAAGCTGGAGTAATTGTTAACTATATTCTGAAAATGCTAACCGATGTGAGGCAAATAGGGAAGAACATCCAGAGGGTAGATGCTGCAAAAACTCAAAACTGCACCAGTAACACAAAAATTCTCTGTTTTATTTGACAAAGAAATTCTGATGTACCTTATACTCCTTTCTTTATTTTGTTTTGATAAGTGCACGTGTTAATACAGAAAGCAGGCATATGGGCTCCAAATCATGTGCGGAAGTTGTATGCAAAACAACACATGTATTACAAAAGAAGATGAGAACTTTATACAAATGCACTACTGTCCAAACAGAAGTTGATCATTTTTTATTGCTAATCTTAATTACTATAGTATAACCCACATTCAACCATCTCATCTCCTTACTTAACTTGTCAGAAGGCTTCTGAACTTCCCTTTTTATCTGTCACTTCCCTCCAACCAGTTATATTTTCTGATGTTTAGTGGCATTATCAAATACCTTTACAGCATTAAAGCACCAAAATGGAGGCAGTGAAGAAGACATGGCTACCATAACCTAAAATGGACCGCCTGATCCAACGGGATAATGACTTTTACTCCACTAATGAAATTTTATTACTTTGAAACCAATTATTGCTTAAATAAAGGTCCAGTTAACACCACATTTTCATTTCTTAAAACGACGTGGACACACTGAATCAAGTTCTCTAGAATTGCTGATAAATCAAGAGAGTTTACATAGATTTTCAAGTTTTAAAATTATAAACAATCAATAGCAGTTTAAGAACTTCATTAGATGTTCCAAGACCTTATTAGTCACTTTCCCTGTTCAATCCTATTCACCACAAACGAAAAATATGATGACCATTCTGAGGTCTTTACGAGTGCAACTTTATGGTTTGGAGCCACAAGTAACTCAAAACTTGACAACAACAGTGACCATAGTAGAGGTTTTCTGTACTTCTTACTTATATATAGTTCCCTAAATAAATTAAAAGATTCTTAGCAAACATCAGACATAATATCTGTCATTCCATTTAGTTATGTTCTATCACTAAGACTTAAAAAATATGAAGAAGTTACAGTGTCTTGAGACAACTCACTCAATGTGATTTTAAGTATACCTTCTATCGAAAAGTGACTTAAGTATGCCTCATCCTCTAGATAACTCTTAAGCTTTAAACTCGCTAAATTTAGAGGTCTAAATAAGACACGGCAAAACCACCTCAGACAACCTTAAACCATTTTTTCTTTTAGTATGAACTACGAGTACTGCTGAAGGCTAGCCTTAATGTAAATGGTAAAATTGTTGCTCTAGGATCAGGAGGTCATGGTCACAAGTTCAAGCCATATTTTTTTGCATTAAGACTGTGTACAATAGACTCTTGTGGATGCATCGGACTGCCCTTCTGCTTGTACTGTAGTACAGCTTAAAACTTGACCCCCCCCACCCCACCCCACCCCCACAGACACACAACCACCCCCAATGAGAAAAACAACTAAACTCGAGCAGCAACCATTCTTTCGATTATCACTCTATAAGAATCAAAATAATTGCAACACCAATGCACAAATTGAACAGAAAAAATAGGAACAGCGGATTCTTTGACATTTTAATCCTTCTATTGAATAGAAACCAAGTAAAAATAAAATCAGAACTTTCAATCTAGGGTTTAGCATTTTCAATGTCAAAAGGCTTACGAGGTCTTCGTTGATGATGTAACAGTCCAAGGTATCGTCCCATCCGTCGTGCAACTTCTTCTCTTTAACCAGTTCGCCTACGTTGACATGCCGGAGCTGAGTCACCTCCGCCAGTGCAGACGACGTCGTAGTTTTTCCGGTGCCCGGCGTCCCGGTAATCAGTATGTTAGGTCTTCTCCTACCACTGCTATTGTGCGCCATGGTAGTTGATGTGTTCACAGAAAATAATGAAAAAATCAGTAGAAATAATTAAATTTAATTAGTGTGAGGGTATCTGCAGAAATATTTATTTGCTGCTCATTAAATATTTAAAATTCTCTAAAATATATTTCACTATTAAAAAAGTTGTCCGAATCAAGCCGAAGCTATTGAAATATTTTCTATAAAGTTTTCAAGAAAAAAGTGATCGAATTTCATACAATCAAAAATTTTTATGGGCTAATACATAAAAAATAAAGAAAATGACCTAAATCCTTTTAAGTGACTCCTAAATGATAAAAAAAAGTTGCGCAAATTTGGTTGAGGCTATTGAAATTCTTTCCTGAGTTGTTATGGTTGGTTTTATAAAGTTTTTGAGAAAAAAATCTACAAAAGTCTTACTACCACAAACTATATCAGCTAACACATGTGAAAAACGAAGAAAATCGATTCATTCCTGTTGAGTGAACCCTAAATGCTAAAAAAGCTACATGGCTCAGACCAGGGCTATTGGAATTATTTCTCAAGTCACGGATGATTTTGTAAAGGTTTAGAGAAAAAACTTATCAAAAAAAAATCTATGGGCTAACACACACAAAAATGAAAAAAATCGTCTAATTTTTATTAAGTAGCCTCCAAATGTTAAACAATTAGTGCGGATCAGGATGAGATTATTGAAATTCTTATCCAGATCATTATGGACGGTTTTGAAATTTTTTTAAGAAAAAAACGATTGAAAGTCATACCATCAAAAAATCTATATGCTAACGGACACAAAAAATAAAAAAATCGCTTAATTCCTGTTAGATGGACCTTAAAT
The DNA here is from genome assembly GCA_038996855.1 of Solanum aculeatissimum. Lineage (NCBI taxonomy): Eukaryota > Viridiplantae > Streptophyta > Magnoliopsida > Solanales > Solanaceae > Solanum > Solanum aculeatissimum. The sequence goes on along the minus strand of JBCEWC010008853.1, from coordinate 8,666 downwards.
GCTAAAAAAAACTATGAGATTTAGCTGAAGCTATTTAAATTCTTCCTTAAATCATTATTGACGATTCTTTAAAGGTTACGAGAGAAAATCCACCAAAAGTCATACCACAAAAAAATTATGGTCTAACATACATGAAAAACAAAGAAAATTATCTAATTCCTACTAAGTGATCCCGTCAGTAATGAGCCCGCCAAGAGTCCCAGTAGGCCCGGCTTGGCCCATATGCTACCAGGCCTAGTCCAGCGCTACCGGACCTATTGAGACTCTTGGCGGACTCATTACGGACTTGTTGGTGTAATTTATTTAGGAAAATTAGGCCCGAGCCCCTGGCAACCCTAGAAATCGTGGGTTAACACCCAAGAAAAACTGCCGAAATTGCATGTTTCTTGTTCCTTGGCCCATAAAATGCTACCAAGCCTCGTTCGGTACCACCGAGCCTACTGGGCCTCTTGGCGGGCTCGTTATGGATGGTTTGGTATAAATTTTTAGGAAAATTGGGTCCGAGCCCCTGACGGTTCTAGAAATCGTGGGCTAACACCCACAAAAACTACCAAAATGACCATTTTCCTGTTCATTGGTCAATAAATGCTATCAGGCCTCGTTTGGCGCCGCCGAGCCTACTAGGACTCTTGGAGGGCTCATTACGGATGGGTTAGTGTAAGTTTTTGGAAAAATTGGGCCCGAGCCCCCTCAACCTAGAAATCGTGGGCTAACACCCACTAAAAACTATTGAAATCGTCTATTTTTGGTTCCTTGACCTATAAAATTTTATGAGGCCTCGTCCGACACCTCTGGGCCTACTCAAACTCTTTGCGGGTTCGTTAATGATAGGTTGGTGTAATTTTTTAGGAAAATTAGGCCTGATCCCCTGATAGCCCTAGAAATCATGGGTGTTAAAAACGACCGAAATCGCTTGTTTCTTGTTCCTTGACCCATAAAATATTATCAGGACTCGTCCAGCACCACCGGGCCTACCTGGAATCTTGGAGGGATTGTTATGGATGGGTTGGTATAATTTTTTGGAAAAATTGGGCCCGAGCCCCCGACAACCTTAGAAACCATGGCTAGCACCCACGAAAACTACCAAAATTGCCTGTTTCTTGTTCTTTGGCCCATAAAATAATACCAAGCCTCGTCCGGCGCAGCTGGACCTACTGGTACTCTTGGCCGGCTCGTTACAAATGGGTTGCTGTAATTTTTCAGGAAAATTAGGCCCGATCCCCGTGTAGCCCCAGAAACCTTGGGCTAGAACCTACGAAAAACTGCCAAAATCATTTGTTTCTTGTTCCATCGCCCATAAAATGCTATCAGGCATCATGTGACACCACTAGGCCTATTAAGACTCTTGGCGAGCTCTTTACATATGGGTTGGTGTATTTTTTTGAGAAAATTAGGCCCGAGCCCCCGACAACCCCAAAAATCATAGGCTAACTCCTACGAAAAATTGTCTATTTCTTATTTCTTGGCCCATAAAATTCTACCAGGCCTCCTCCGGAACCGCCGAGCCTACTTGGACTCTGGGAGGGCTCGTTATGTATGGGTTGGTGTGATTTTCAAGAAAATTGGGCTCGAGACATCCACGAAAAACTATCAAAATTGCTAGTTTCCTATTCCTTGCACATAAAATGCTACTAGGCCTCGTCTGGCATCTTCGGGTCTACTGGTACTCTTGGCCAACTCATTATGGATGGGTTGAGGTAATTTTATGGGAAATTTGGTCTCGAGGCCCCAGCAGCCGCATAAACTGTGGGCTAACACCCATAAAAACCTATTGAAAGCGCTTGCTTCTTGTTCCTTGACCCATAAAATGCTATCGGGTGTCCTCTGACACTTTCGAGCCACCTGGGATTCTTGGAGGGCTCGTTACAGGCCCAATTGTATAATTTTTTGGGAAAGTTGGGCTCGAGCCTCTGACAGCCTTAGAAACTACGGGCTAACACCCACGAAAAATTGCCGAAATCGCCTGTTTCTATTCCTTGGCACATAAAATGCTATCAGGAGTCCTCCGGCGCCATCGGGCCATCTAGGACTCTAAGGGGGATCATTATGGACCCACTAGTATAATTTTTTGGGAAAGTTGGGCCCGAGCCCCTGACAACCCTAGAAACTACTGGCTAAAACCCATGAAAATAATCAAAATTGCCTTTTTCTAGTTTCTTGCCCATAAAATGCTAACGGGTGTCCTCTGACGGCGTCGAGCCTCCAGGGAATCTTGGAGAGCTCGTTACAGAGCCACTCGTATAATAATTTGGAAAATTTGGACCCAAGCCCTGACAGCCCAAGAAACAGTGGGCTAACACCCACGAAAAATTGCTGAAATTGCTTGTTTTTATTTTCCTTGGCCCATAAAATATTATAAGGCGTCCTCCGATATCTTCGGGACACCTGAGACTCTTGGCGGACTTGTGATAGACCCACTCGTATAATTTTTCAAGAAAGTTAGGTTCGAGCCCCCAAACAGCGCCAACAACTGTGTGCTAACACCAATGAAAAACTGTTGAAATCGCTTGTTTCCTCTTTCTTGGACCACAAAATTCTATTAGGCGATCTCTAATGCCATCGCGCCACCTGGAGTTCTTTCCGGGATAGTTACGGACCCCTCAGTATAATTTTTCATGAAAGTTGATCCCGAGCCCCAGACAACGCTAAGAACCGTGGGCTAACACCCACAAAAATAGCTAAAATCACCTATTTCCTATTCCTTGTCCTATAAAATCCTACTAGGCAATCTCCAATGCCGTCGGGACACCTAAGGCTCTTGTCGGGCTTGTTATGGACCCCTCGATATAAGTTTTCAAGAAAGTTGGCCCCGAGCCCCGGGCAGTACTAGGAACCGTGGGCGAACACCCATGAACAATTTCCAAAACAATGTTTTTCCTATTCCTTGGCTCATAAAATTCTACCAGGCGATCTCCAATGCTGCTGGGCCAGCTAGAGCTCTTGCCAGGCTCGTTACGGTTCCCTCGGTATAATTGTTTGGAAAATTTGGCCCAAATACTCGGGCAACACCAGGAACCGTGGACTAACACCCACAAAAAATATCCAAAATCGCCTATTTCCTATTCCTTGGCCCATAAAATACTATCAAGCGATCTCCAATGCCACCGGGCAACCCTGGGCTCTTGTCGGGTTCGTTACGGACCTCTCGGTATAATTTTTTGAAAAAGTTGGCCCTGAATACCGGTCAGCGTCAGGAACCGTGGGGTAACACCCATGAAAAACTGTCAAAATCGCATGTTTTCTGTTTCTTGGCCTGTAAAATCTTACCCGATGATCTGCAACATTGTCGGGACTCCTGGGGCTCTTACCGGGCTTATTATGGACCCCTTGGTATAAGTTTTTGAGAAAATTGGCCCTAAGCACTGGGAAGCGCCGGGAACCGTGGGCTAACATCCACAAAAAACCATCAAAATTGCCTATTGCCTGTTCCATGACCCATAAAATCCTACCAGGCGATCTCTAATACCTCTGGGATACCTGGGGCTCTTAACGGGATCGTTACGGACCCCTCGATATAATATTTTGGGAATATTGGTCCCGAGTCCACAAAAATTGCCAAAATCGATTGTTTTCTACGTCTTGGATCATAAAATCCTATAAGGCAATCTCAAATGCCTTCAGCCCACTTGGGGCTCTAACCGGAATCCTTACGGACCCCTCGGTATAATGTTTTAAGAAATTTGGCCGCAAGCCCCAGGCAGCGCTAGAAACTGTGGGCTAATACACACGAAATACTGCAGAAATCACCTATTTCTTTTTCCTTGGCCCATTAAATCCTACGAGGTGATCTCCAACTATGTCGGGCCACTTGGGCTCTTTTCAGGATTGTTACGGACTCTTCGGTATAATTTTTCTTGAAAGTTAGCCCCGAGGCTCGGGGAGCATTAGGAACCGTGGGCTAACACCTACCAAAAACTATCAAAATTGCTTGTTTTTTGTTCCTAGGCCCATAAAATCCTACCAGGCGATCTCCAACCATGCCGAGCCACCTAGGCCTCTTGCCAGACTTGTTACGGATCCCTCAGTATAATTTTTAGAGAAATTTAACCTTGAGCCCTGGACAGCACTAGGAACCGTGGGATAACACCCATGAAAATTGTCAAAATTGCCTATTTCCTGTTCCTTGGCTGATAAAATCCTACAAGGCGATCTCCAACCCTGCTGGGCCACCTTGCCTCTTTTCAAGCTTGTTACGGACCTCTTAATATAAGGTTTTGATAAAGTTGGCTCCGAGCCTCTGGTAGCATCAGGAACCGCGGGCGTTACCCATAAAAAACTACTGAAATCGCCTATTTCCTGTTCCTTGGCCCATAAAATCCTACCGGGCGATCTACAACCTCGTCAGGCCACCTGGGCTTCTCACCGGGCTCGTTACGAATCCCTCGGTATAATTTTTTGGGAAAGTTGACCCCGAACCCCGGGCAGCGCCAGGAACCATGGGCTAACACCCACGAAAAACTACTGAAATCGCTTGTTTCCTGTTCCTAGGCCAATAAAATCAGACCAGGCGATCTCCAACCTCGCCAGGCAGCTTAAGCCTCTTGCCGGACTTGTTACCGGCATAATGTTTTGGGAATGTGTGCCTTGAGCCCCGGGCAATGCCAGGAACCGTGGGCTAACACCCATGAAAAACTACAGAAATCGCCTGTTTCCTGTTCCTTTGCCTATAAAATCCTACCAAGCGATCTCCAACCTTTCCGAGCCATCTAGTCCTCTTGCCGGGATATTTACGGATGACTCGATATAATTTTTTGAGAATGTTGGCCCTAAACCCCAAGCAGCGCCAGAAAACGTGGGTTAAACCCACGAAAAACTACCGAAATTGATTGTTTCCTCTTCCTTAGCCCATAAAATCTTACCAGGTGATCTTCAACCCCGCTGAGCCACCTAGGCCTCTTGTCGGGTTCGTTACGGAGCCCTTTGTATAAAGTTTTGGTAAAGTTAGCCCCGAGTTTAGGGCAGCGCCAGAAACCATCAGTAATCACTAAAGAAAAACTATCGAAATTGCCAGTTTCCTGTTCCTTGGCCCATACAATCCTACCAGACAATTTCCAACCCCGTCGGACCACCTGGGCCTCTTGTCAGGCTCGTTACGGATCCCTTTGTATAATATTTTGAGAAAGTTGGCCCTGAGTATCGTGCAACACCAAGAATCGTGGGTTAACACCCGTGAAAAACTATCAAAATGACTTGTTAATTGTTCCTTGGACCATAAAATCCTACAAGGCGATTTCCAATCTTGCCGGGGCACTTGGGCCTTTTTCCAATCTCGTTACGGATCCCTCGGTATAATTTTTTGAGAAAGTTGGCCTCGTGCCTCGTGAAACGCAAGGAACCATAGGCTAACACCCATGAAAAACTATCAAAATCGCCTATTTCCTATTCCTTGGCCAATAAAATCCTACCGGATGATCTCCAACCCCGTCGGGTCACCTAGGCCTCTTATCGGGCTCGTTACGGACCACTTAGTATAATTTTTTAGGAAAGTTATCCCCGAGCCTCGTGCAGCGCCAGGAATCATGGGCTAAAACCCACGAAAAACTATTGAAATCGTCAGTTTCTAGTTTCTTGGCCCATCAAATCCTACCAGGTGATCTAAATCCCCACTGAGCCACCTGGGACTCTTGTCAAGATTGTTATAGGCCCCTCGATATAATTTTTTAGGGAAATTTTCCCCGAGCTCCGGGCAGCACCAGGAATCGTGGGCTAACACCAATAAAAATTGTTGAAATCAGTTTTTCCTATTCCTTGGCCCATAAAATCCTACCAGGAGATCTCCGAAACCGCTGGGATACCTGGGCCTCTTGTTGGGCTCATTACAGACCCCTCTATATAAGTTTTTAGGAAAGTTGAACCCGAGCGCCGGGCAACGCCTGGAACTATGGGTTAACACTCGCGAAAAACTATCAAAATTGCTTGTTTTATATTCCTTGGCCCATAAAATCCTACCAGGTGATCTCCAACTCCGCTGGGCCACCTGGGATTCTTTCTTGGCTCGTTACGGATCCCTTAGTATAATTTTTTGAGAAAATTTTCTCTAAGTCCCTGGCAGCGCCAGGAATCGTGGGCAAACACCCATGAAAAACTGCCGAAATTGTCAGTTTCCTATTCCTTGGCCCATAAAATACTATCAGGCGATATCCAGCCCCGCCGGGTCACCTGGTCATCTTGACGGGCTTGTCATGGACCCCTCGATATAATATTTTGGGAGAGTTGGCCCCAAGCCCTAGGCAGCGCCAGGAACCGTGGGCTAACACCCACGAAAAACTATCGAAATCACCTTTTCCTATTTCTTGGCCCATAAAATCCTACCAGGCGATCTCTAATCCCGTCGAGACACCTACGCCTCTTACAGTACTCGTTACAGACCCCTTGATATAATTTTTTTGAAAAGTTCGCCCCGAGCCTCGGGCAGCATCAGGAAACATGGGCTAACACTCACGAAAAATTACCAAAATCACTTTTTTCCTGTTCCTTGACCCATAAAATTCTACTAGGCGATCTCCAACCTAGTCTAAAAACCTGGGCCTCTTTTCGGACTTGTTATGGACCTCTCGGTATAATATTTTGGGAAAGTTAGCCCCAAGCCCCTTGAAGCCCCAGGAACCATGGGCTAACACCTACAAAAAACTATCGAAATCATCTGTTTCTTGTTCCATGGCCCATAAAATCCTACCAGGCAAACTCCAACCCCGCCGGTCCACTTGATCCTCTTTTCGGTCTCGTTACGGACCCCTCGGTATAATTTTTAGAGAAAATTGGACCTGAGCCCTGTGCAGCGCCAGGAATCGTGGACGAACACCCATGAAAAACTATCGAAATCGTTTGTTTCCTATTTTTTGGCCCATAAAATTCTACCAGACGATCTCCAACCCCACCGGACCACCTGGGCCTCTTGAAGGGCTCATTATAGACCCCTCGGTATAATATTTTGGGAAAGTTGTGAAGAGCACGTTCGAGTTTATATTTGGAAAGGTATCGTAAGAATTATATTCGAAATAAATAATTAAATATAAATTATTATTTTTTTAAAAAAAAACTTGACTAAACTAAAAATGTCTATAAGTTGAAAAGTGATCAATTGAGGTAGTGGATTATTAAAAAAAATTTATAATATGAAAAACAAACACATAAAAAAAATCAAAGATAAATCGACATCTATTGTATAAACGGAAAAGGGCCAAAAAAAAATTTGGCCTATAAAAAAAGATGATGATAATTATGATAATAATAATAGTAATAATAACCTAGTAACAACAACAACAACAACAACAACAACAACAATAATAATAATAATAATTGTTAGTTTAAAGGGATTTAAGGAGTGTTTATCTAAATAAAAAATAGTGTGATCCAAATCGAATATACCATAAACAGATAAATAATGACTAACATACTTTATACTTATCCAAATAAGTAAAATCAAGACTAGATTCTTATTTTTCAATAATTTTGAAGCGTAGAATTAAAAGGAAATAAATTTATTAAGCTTTTGGTACTGGCAAAAATTCTAGTAGTATATATATGTACAAAAAGTAGATCTAGTTCAATACACAAAATTATTATGGAGAGGCGTTTACAAGTTGTTAGGGATAGAAGGACGGGTGGAGTCTTGTTCTACAAAAGATTTCATCCCCCTTTTTAAGGTTGATCCTTTTCGCATTGATTCACCAAACAACAATTTTGTTGATGTGTTATCGTCAATGAATGAGCAAGTGACAACTGCTAATTTCTGAATTGTTGCGGCTGCTGAAGAAGTATCGTTGAATTTCGGAAATAACTATGGATTTAGGCAAAACTATCTGCTATCGGAGGAAAAAGTTCCTTCTGCCAATATTAAAAATAGAGAACGATCTAAGAAGTTGGGGGAACTGGCACTTTCAACCGCTACAACACAAACCCTTAAAGACATAAGGAGTTTAAGTCAAGATGTCTACAAGTTGTTCTCCACAGAAGACATGCTCAATCAGTTTGATGAACAAAATGTTCTTTGATTCGATTACGTTAGCCAGAATCTAGAATTAATCAATTTCAGAGTGGATTTATTTTAATTTTTCATATGCATACATAGTTTTTCTCTTATACATACTCAGATTTTGACTTGTTTGAAATTTACACGAGTAATATTATTATATGCATATATATACATGTTTGAGCAATAAATAATGGTTATGAAGCTAAAATTTATTTTTTATATCATATTCTTCTTCCTCTTCTAATCATTGCCCAAATTCATAAAAAATGCCTTTTCGCACCATTATTACCAAGTCCAAATTATCTACGAAAGTGTAATTTTATTTTTTATATACAATTTATAAGATCCCAATTTACTCCATTTAAAAATGAACTGACTTTTTTTTTGTCTAGTCAAAAATATTTCTGGATTATATTTTCATCTACTTCTTTTTCACTTTTACTTATTCTGTTTAAATTTTAATTAAAATTTGACGTACTATAAATGTGAATCTTTTCAAGGAAATTTATTTGTCTTACTTTTTTTTAATATATTAATATGTCTTTGAATATGTGTTGACACCCAATTTTTACCCTCCACAGTACGAATTAAATATTGAGCTTTAATTTCAAACAAACTTTGAATGATTAGCTTTCGAAATGCGAAAAATATTTTTATATGTTTTAGAATTTAAATTTGTCAAATTATGTTA
>JBCEWC010008852.1:0-19418 GCA_038996855.1 Solanum aculeatissimum | reverse complement strand
ATGTATACGTATTCTTGTGGGATGATGACTTAGTACCAAGAAGGATTGGAGTAGTAAGTGGCTATCCCCAAGGGTCCCACTCCTTTCCCAAAACTATGTGCCAACGTAGGTATGCTGCCGAAATGGGAGGCCCATAAGGTATGCTTTGATATGATATGCTATGTTAGGTAAATCCTTCCAAAATGATGGGGTCGCAAGGAAGGTGGCCATCACACCAAAATGGAAGGCCCGTATGGTGTGGTGTAGATTACCTTTGGAAAGTAATCTTCTTCGATCTAATGGGAGACCTTATCGGGAAAGTTTACGTTGTAGCTCACATGAGTTTGGATGTAGGTTATGGTTCCATCCCCTCTATACTATAAGCATTATGACATTTCATACATCATGGTCATCATGGCATATTGGTATATTATTATTTCTTATATTCTCTTCTATGTATGTGCCCTTGTTATTTAGGTTGTTATAGGCTTATGTGCACACACATTTGCATGCCCACATACTTAGTGCTTTATTGTGCTAACTCATACTCTTGTCTACATATTCTAACCATGTAGGGACCGGTGACAACCTCTATCTACCATTGAACGACGAGTGACATCCTTGAAGCCTTTGTTTGTGGTGAGCCCTTTTGTTCAAGGGCAATAACTACTTTCCTCTTCCTTGTATTGTTTATTTTCTTTACTTTATGACTTGAAGGTGAGCCTAAATTATGTCGAGGCCCTGCTCTATCTTATGTAGAGGCTATGTTGCACATGTAAAGACTCTTGCACGTTGTGTGATATTTTTGTTGAAATATCATGAATATTCGGATTTGTCTATAAGAATAATGTTTCGATTATGCTTATGATTATAATTGTACTTGTGAATGTTGTCAATGTGCTTATGTGAAAAGTCCCATAACTCGGTGTGCCCCCATAGCTTGAGTCCTACTTACCCGCCTTTTAGAAATACTTGTTATGTGCTATGTGGTTCATGCTCATCCCATTCCTGGAAACATCCCTATTGATTGAGTCCAAAGCCCCATTTCCCTTAGAATTATGTGTTATGTGTTTATTTTCCCGCACTTCCAAACTGATGATATAAGTGATGATGCTACAATGGCTTGATCGAGGACTTTTGGGTTCTCCTTCGCCATGTCACGTCTAGGACCCACTTCTGGATCGTGAAAAAGATGGTATCAGAGCCCTAGGTTTGTAAATGATCCTCAGAGTCTAGCATGCTGCGTCAATTAGATGCTTATTCATGGGTGTGATGCACACCATTCCTATGAACGGGAAGCAATGAAGACGTTTTAAGAACTTGACTCATTTCATTGTTTCCTTATGTTGTGCCATGAGTTGTTACGATAAATTTCCTAAATTCTTGGTACTCTTGTCGCTCTTTTAGAACATGCCTCCTAGAAGAGCTGCCTTCCCCCGTCAAGCTCCAGAATTCGAGGAACAAGTCCCTCAGGCACCGGTACAGGAACAAGTGACCCACACCAAGTTTTGGAATGTGGCGTCTATGTTGGCCCAAGCAGTGGCTAACCAAGCCTGGACAATCAATCCCGTGAACGTTGGTACTCTAGCTTTTAGGGTGAGGGATTTCACCCAGATGAATCCTCTAGAGTTCTATGGCTCAAAAGTGGATGACGATGCTCAAGAGTTAATTGATGAACTCACTAAGGTATTGACTATCTTGGGGGTGAGTTCAAAGGAGAAAGTTGAGATGGCCGCATGTCAATTGAATGATTTGGCCCAGGTGTGGTATAACCAATGATTGGTTGAGCTAATGGTTGATGTCAAGGTTAGTTGGGAAGGATTCAAAATGGATTTCGTTGATCGTTTCTTTCCTCTTGAGCTTAGGGAGGCCAAAATGACCAAGTTCATTAATCTTTGACAAGGTGGTATGACCTTGAGGGACTATTCTCTCAAGTTCATTAAGCTTTCCAAATATGCCCCTATGCTTGTAGCTGATCCCCGTGCAAGGATACACAAGTTTATTTTGGGTGTTTTGGATTTAGTGGTGAAGGAATGCTGAACCGCTATGCTCATCCGTGACATGGACATCTCTAGGCTCATGACTTATACCGAATAAATTGAAGGTAAAAAGCTTAAGGAGAGAAGGGTGAATGAAGCAATGAGGGCCCGATTTGATGGTGGGTTCTCCAACTTCAAGAGTGGTGACAGTTTTGTCCGATTCCATCAAGGTCAAAATTCAAATATGAGGGTTTCTAATCCAAGAGTGGCTCCTCCTAAGGAATAAGTTGGGGGTGGTCCCCAAATTCCCCTTTGTGGTCAATGTGGGAAGCATCATGTGGGTGATCATAGAAGGGCGTCGAGTACTTGCTTTGGATGTGGGGGTTTGTACCACAAGATTTTTTACTGTCCAAGGGGTGCAAGGAAAGATCAAGTGGTTCCTGGTGTTCAAGGGCCGCCAAAAGCTCCGGTTGGTGGTACTCCCAAAAATAATCGATTTATGTTTTTCATTCCCGACAAGAGGTGGAGGAAACTTCGGACGTCGTGACTGGTATGTTAAAAATCTTTGATCTTGATGCTTATGATTTACTTGATCTGGGCACAAATTATTTTTGTGATTCCTCTGCTGGCTGTTAAATTTGGTTTGAGTCCTGAAACTCTAAGGGAACCTTATTCGGTGTATACTCTCGTGGGTAAGTCTATTATTACCTGAAAAGTGTATCGTAGTTGTCCTGTCTGTGTTGTATAAAGTGTTTCCCGGTGACCTTGTAGAACTTGAGATGTATGATTTTGATGTCATTCTTAGGATGGATTATTTGCATGCATCTTATGCCTCAGTTGATTGTAGAACTAGGCAATTTAAATTTCAAGTCTCTAATGAACCTGTGTTGGAGTAGAAGGGTAGTGATTTCGTTGTTAAGAATCGGTTTATTTCCTACCTCAAAGCCTGGAAGATGATTTGCAAGGGGTGCATTTATCACATTGTGCGGGTTAGAGATGTGGAGGGTGAGTCACTTAGGCTTGAATCAGTTTTTGTAGTTAACGAGTTTCCCGATATATTTCTCGAGGACTTACCCGGTATTCCCCTTGATAGAGAAGTAGATTTTGGCATAGATGTCCTTCCAGATACTCAACCTATTTCTATTCCTCCTTATCACATGGCCCCGACAAAGTTGAAGGAATTGAAAGATCAATTTGAAAGATTTTCTAGAAAAGGGTTATATTAGACTGAGTATCTCACCTTGGGGAGCTCCCGTATTATTTATGAGGAAGAAGGTTGGTTGACTCCGAATGTGTATTGATTATCGACAATTAAATAAGGTGACCATTAAGAATAGGTACCCGTTGCCTAGAATTGATGATTTGTTCGACCAACTTCAAGGAACTTCTCACTTCTCCAAAATAGACCTTCGTTCGGGTTATCACCAATTGAAGGTGAGGGAGTGTGACATTCCCAAGATGACCTTTCAGACTTGTTATGGTTACTTTGAGTTTGTGGTGATGTCATTTGGGTTAACCAATGCTCCGGTGGTGTTTATGGATCTTATGAATTGGGTGTTCAAACCGTTCCTTGATAATTTTATGATAGTCTTCATTGATGATATCTTGATTTACTTCCGAAGTGAGCGGGAGCATATGAATCACTTGAGGTTGGTACTTCAAACGTTGAGAGAGAATCAATTATATGCCAAGTTTAGCAAATGTGAGTTTTGGTTGGGAGAGGTTGCTTTCCTTGATCATGAAGTGTCCGGTGATGGCATCAAGGTTGACCCTAAGAAAATCAAAGCGGTGAGAAATTGGCCTAGACTGTTGACTCCTTCGGATATTCAAAACTTCCTTGGTTTAGCCGGCTATTATAGAAGATTTGTTGAAGGGTTTTCCTCTATAGCGTCTTTGTTGACTAAGTTGACTCAAAAGAAGGCCAAGTTTGTCAAATGAATGTGAGAGGAGTTTCCAAACTTTGAAGGACCGACTTACATCGGCTCCAATTTTGACTTTGCGTAATGGGTTAGATGGGTTTGTGGTATATTATGATATGTTGCGTATTAGTTTGGGTTGTGTGCTTATGCAACATGGTAAGGTGATAGCTTATGCGTCCTGACAATTAAAGGTACATGAGCAAAATTATCCAACCCATGATCTTGAGTTGGTGGCTGTGGTATTTGCTTTAAAAATTTGGTGACATTATTTATATGGGGTTCATGTGGATGTCTTCACCGATCGAAAGAGTTTGTGATATGTGTTCACCCAAAGAGACCTTAATTTAAGGCAAAGGAGGTGGTTGGAACTTCTCAAGGAATATGATATCAGCGTCCTTTATCACCCCGACAAAGCTAATATTGTGGTGGATGCCCTTAGTAGGCTCTTTATGGGAAGTGTGAACATGTGGATGAGGGAAAGAAGGATATAGTGAAATACGTGCACTATTTGGCTAGGTTAGGTGTGAGGTTGGCCGAATTCGATGATGGTGAAATTCTTGTTCAAGTTGGATCTGAGTCCTCCTTGGTAGTTGATGTTAAGAAGAAACAAGACTTGGATCCTTCCTTGGTAGAGTTGAAGAAGTTGGTTGCCGATGGAAAGATTGAGGTTTTCTCCCAAGGAGGAGATGGGGTACTATGGTACCAAGACTGTTTGTGTGTTTCGGAAGTTGATGGCTTAAGGGAGATGATCATGAAAGAGGCTCATAATTCTCAATATTCTATTCATCTGGGATCTACCAAAATGCACCGAGATTTGAGAGAGGTGTATTGGTGGCATGGTATGAAGAAGGATATAGCCAAGTTCATATCGAAATGTCCTAATTGCCAACAAGTGAAGGTGGAACATCAAAGGACCGGTGCCTTTACACAAGATATTAAAATTCCTACTTGGAAGTGGGAAGATATGAACATGGATTTCGTGGTGGGGTTGCCGCGTACTCGGAGACAATTCGATTCTATATGGGTTGTGGTTGATAGGATGACTAAGTCGACTCACTTCTTACCGGTTAATACTACCTATAGTACCGAGGAGTATGCTAAGGTGTATATTCGAGAGTTGTTGAGGTTGCATGGTGTGCCGAGGTTTATTATATTGGATCATAGTACTCAATTTACTTCTCATTTTTGAAAGTCTTTTCAAAAGAGACTTGGTACTAAAGTCAAGTTGATAATCACATTTCATCCTCAAAAAGATGAGTAAGATGAAAGAACAATTCAAACCTTGGAGGACATGTTAAGGGATTGTGTATTGGAATTCAAGGGAAATTGGGATGATCATCTACCACTCATTGAATTTGCCTACAACAATAGATTTCATTCTAGAATTGGTATGGCTCCATTTGAAACTTAGTATGGTAGGAGATGTAGTTCTCTGGTTGGTTGGTTTGAAATAGGTGAGGCAACCTTGTTAAGCCCAGATTTGGTTGTTGAGGCCATTGAAAAAGTGAAGTTGATTAGGGAGCAATTGAAGATGGCTCAAAGTCGTCAAAAGTCTTATTCAGATGTTAGGAAGAGGGATCTCAAATTTCTTGTTGGTGATTGGGTGTACGTGAAAGTGTCCCTCATGAAAGGCATCATGCATTTTGGCCAAAAGGGCAAGTTAATCCCCCGGTACGTCGGACCTTATGAGATTGTGGAACGGGTTGGCAATGTGGCTTATAGGTTGGAATTTCCTTTGGACATGAGCTCCATTCATCCGGTATTCCATATGTCCATGTTGAGAAAGTTGGTTGCTGATCCTAAAACAATGGTTGAGGAGAATTTGACCTATGAAGAGGTGCCGGTTGAGATCGTGGATAGGCAAGTGAAGCGGCTTCGCAACAAGGAGGTAGCTTTGGTCAAGGTGCTTTAGAGGAACCAAGATGTGGAGAGTGGAATGAGGGAAGCGGAGGTAGACATGATGGAGCGATATCCCTATCTCTTCGAATTTACTCAAGCCTAATGTACTAGGTTCTATCCTTGTATGGTTCTAATTCTTTAAATTCTTGAGTTTCATGACATTGCATGCATACATGAGCACAAAAATGATTTAAATGATGTTTTGGTATGAGTTTCAGAAGACTTTTGAAATGATGTATTCCATTATGAGTTGTGGTTAAAATGTCTCTTGTTTGATTGTTGTCCTCAAGCTATAGTTTTAGCTCATTTGAGGACGAATGTTCCCAAGGTGCAGATGATGTAATGATCCAAAAAATTTTAAACTTCATAATGGTTGGTCAAGGTTATTGTTGAACTGGTCATGGTTGAATTTTTGTTGCCATGGGTTGTATTTAAGTGCCCTGATTCAAGGGAATCATTTCGGTGGAAAGTGGTAAGGCCGTTTAGGTAGCACTGACTTTGAGAAGTCATATCCCTTGGTACGGGATGAACTGTGTGGGATCTTATATGTAAAATCGAAGCTCTTTGAGTTATATTTACAACATAACTAGGTTCAATCAATTCAGAGTTTGGATGTGAAAGTTATGGCCCTGGCAGAAAGACTGCCTGTAATTGGAAGTATGTTGGAAAAGGGTTTCGAAATAGGGTCTAAGGATGGGACCACGGACCGTTTGGAGGTCCACGGTCATTGGGGGTGCTCTTGGGTTGGTCCAGTGTTCTCCTAGGGGTTGGGGGCCAAGCCATGGACCAAGTTTGATCCCACGGACTACCTCATGGTTCGTGTGACTCTTCACGGCCCGTGAAGGGTCCCGTGAAATGATCAAGTGATATTGCCAAGGTTTGAGGTTGGACTCTAGACCAAGTGATGATCCACGGACCAATACACAGTCTGTGTGCAACTAGAAGGTTCGTGAGGCCCCTCGTGAAGTGATCCAGAAAGTCCCCTGAGAGTTCAATCCGAAGTCGAGACCAAGTGGGCTCTCACGGATAGGCTCACGGTCCGTGAGCCTCTGGACGACCACTGGGTACCTTCCGTGGTGCACTGTGTTCAGTGATCCCCTCCATTTAATTAATGGTTAATTCATAATTTAATTCGATCCTATACCCCTTTTAGCCTTTTTAAGGTCTCTTAACATCCCTAAATCAAACCCTAATCCCCTTTCATCCATTCTAACACTCCACAATTCTCTCCACAATTCTCTCAATCCTCTTGACCTCCATTGATGAAAGCTTGAACATTTTTGGGGAAAATCATCCTTATTGTGAAATCATTCAATTCTCTTGACTAATCTCCAGATATATGGGATTGATTCATGGATTCCCTTTTATCCATGAAGACGCAAGAACCATTGTCTTTAAATTTTGATTTTTAGCTTTCTTTAATTATGGGTTCTTTAAATTTTGAAGTATTAAAATGAATTGAGTTGTTGGCCATAGAAATTAGGAGATTTAACGATGCTTTAAGTTTGAATTTTATGAAATGCATGGAAATTCTTGAAGGACCAATGTGCATGTCCCTTTAATGGTTTAATATGCGTGGGTAAATTGCATTACGTTTTGAATTGGGATTTTAGCATGAGTTATGTTGAATTACCTATTGATTTATGATTTAAAGTTAGAATCCTCCATTACCCATGCACTTGATTCCTCATTCATGGCATAAGCATTGAAGCATGGTTATAATGAAGTTTTGATTAGGGCATGGCCCTTATGTTACAATATGATATGTTAAGGCTTGTGATCACATAATCTCTTGATATGGCTCTTTGAGCAACATAGGTGTTTACACCAATATGATATGACAAGTTATGACAAGTAGGGAGCTACTCTTATGCTTGAAGTTTGACATGAAAGTGTATTTGACTTTTTAGCCCATAAAGCATGATTATGAAATGTGTTTGACTCTTGTTAAGTATGCATAAGAGTAATGAAAGTGATTTTGACTTTTAAGCCCAAGTATGCATGGTATGATTTTCAAGTGTCAAGTTTCTGGCTTAAAGCATGTATATGTATATGTATTCTTGTGGGATGATGACTTAGTACCGAGAAGGATTGGAGTAGTAAGTGGCCTATCACCAAGGGTCTCACTCCTTTCCCGAAATTATGTGCCAACGTAGATATGCTACCGAAATGGGAGGCCCGTAAGGTATGCTTTGATATGATATGATATGATATACTATGTTATGTAAATTCTTTCAAAATGACTGGGTTGTAAGGAAAGTGGCCATCACACCAAAATGGGAGGCTCGTAAGGTATTGTGTAGATTACCTTTGGCAAGTAATCTTCTCCGATCTGATGGGAGGCCTCATCAGGCAAGTTCATGTTGTATCTCATATGAGTTTGGATGTCCGTTATGGTTCTGTCCCCTCTATACAATAAGCATTATGGCATTTCATGCATCATGGTCATCATGGCATATTGATATATTATTCTTTCTTATATTCTCTTCTATGTATGTGCCCTTGTCATTTAGGTTGTTATAGGTTCATGTGCACACACATTTGCATGCCCACATACTTAGTGCTTTATTGTGCTAACCCATACTCTTGACTACATATTCTAACCATGTAGGGACCGGTGACGACCTTTATCTACCGTTGAACGACGAGCGACATCCTTGAAGCTTTTGCTTGTGGTGAGCCCTTTTGTTCAAGGGCAATAACTACTTTCGTCTTCCTTGTATTGTTTTTTTCTTTACTTTATGACTTGATGTTGAGCCCGGATTATGTCGAGACCCCGCTCTATCTTATGTAGAGGCTATGTTGGACATCTAATCACTCTTGCACGTTGTTGTGATGTTTTTGTTGAAATGCCATGAATATTGGGATTTGGCTATAAGAATGATGTTTCGATTATGCTTATGATTATACTTGGACTTGTGAATGTTGGGAATGTGCTTATGTGGAAAGTCCCATAACCCGGTGTACCCCCATAGCTTGAGTCCTACTTACCCGCCCCTTAAAAATACTTGTTATGTGCTATGTGATTCATGCTCATCCCATTCCCGACAACATCCCCATAGCTCGAGTCTAAAGCCCCGTTTCCTCTATAATTATGTGTTATGTATTTATTTTCCTGCACTTTCGAACTAATTATGTGAGTGATGATGCTTTGATAGATTGATCGAGGACTTTTGGGTTGTCCTTCACCATATCACATCTAGGACCCACTTCTGGGTTATGACACCCTCTGTCTCTGTAGCAACATCAGTTGAGGAAGTGGTGCCTCAATAAATATCTTGGTACTTTGGCTGGAGGCTGCGGTGCTCTCCAAATAGCCACTGGATTCTCATCAGCCTTAATCAGGCCAATATCCTGAGTTCTTTGTATCTCAATAATCATGCACATTAGGCAGGATCTCTGCCCCACCTCTATACTTAATCAGTCAATCAACTAGGGAAATAAAATCGATGTGGACCTCTTCAGAGCATGCTTGTGTATCTCCTCTACTATACAATTAGCAAAATCAATCTCATATCCAGCAATGATGCTGGCAACCAATACTGCACCTTCTAGTGTCAAGCTATTATCTGCCTGGGTTAGACAAATCTGCGTGCGTACAACAACCCACCAAAACTTGCCCTCAAAGTTGCAAGGCCTTAACAATAGACACAAAATTGGATACCAAGTCAGAGTCCTGACACCGCTCAATTATGTAGATGGAAATTCATCTCATTAAAATGGCTTTTTGGGCTATATCTCCTATCAGAACTCTACCCTTAGCCTGCCCTAACCTATACTTAAACTTTTTGATCTTCATAGGGGCCTGGTACTCGGGACCAAAAACCAATCTGTGAATGGTGGCCTTTGAGATATCAACTGGAACTCCGCACACCATCATCTATATCAACCTAGGCTGTAAAAGAGGCTTCCCCTCCTTTGAGGTTGCGTCGGTGATAGAAGTAACATCAGAGGCAAAGAATTCCTGAGCCAGTGTCGGGGAGTACTTCCTCAATGGAGCTACTAACCAGTCTAAGCGGTACCGAGCTATGGTGTCTTGGAGCATAGGTGCACTGTCAAACTTGGAAGTGACAATCCGTGGATAGTCAAAAGTAGTCTGGGATTATCAGCCCCTATTATCCTGTAGGAATTCTTCTCGATAAATATCCTATATCCCCTTGATGTACTAGTGTCTCTTTAGTGCAACAATAGGAATTAGTGCTGGGCCAATCCTACTCAACTTTGCAAAGTCATATTGTGACTTCATATCTGACCAAGAGCCATCTCTATCTCGGGAACCTAACCTGGAACCCTCTTCAGCGTCTATCATCTAGATTGAGCTACTCCTTTATGAATTCCCCTCCTCAGACTGGGGAGGCTGAGCAGCTGTGGTTGGTGGCTGGGCTAGTATTATTTATTTGGATATTGCCCTGGTACATGGTAGCTCAATGCCCATGTCTAGACGGACGTTGAGTTCCTCCACTAAGCCACTGACCTCAGACTCCAATGGCTCATCAAAGAGTCTAGCTTGCATGGCCTGTATCTCATCTCCCTTGGGACATGGAACGATGGTACCTGAAAATATAACATTATACACACACATGAGGTCCACGATTAAAAAAAGAAAAACACAAATTAAAAATGTTCATAGAAGAACTTACGAAGGTTCACCTACGGACTATAGAAGACTTTTGTTGAAACAGGGCACAATAAATTCAACTACTTGGTTTGTACTCATGGACCTAGTCACGATCCGTAGAATGAATTATGGGTCATAGGTACAAAGTCAAAAATCAAATTTTTGCAGACATGGAACCTACGACACTATTTATGGGTCGTAGATTGAACTACCACTCGTAAATAGGTTTCTTTGGTAACTTTTGAAATACCAGAGTTGTTGATCCCAACTTATGAGGAGAAACTTAAGTCTGTGGATTAAACCACAGGCCAAAGAAGGCCCCCATACTTTTAAAAAATAGCAACCTGACATTCCTAAGTCAACCATTCGATTCTATTAAATCATTATACATCTAAAATTTTAGCTAAGTCCCCGTAAAATGAAAAATTTAACACCCCTCATGATATTAGAGTTGGAAAACTAAAGACTAAAAAATTGTTGTCAGTAAGGATTCACAAGCCAGTCTACGACCTGTATGAGAATCTACGAGTCGTAGGTTGCACTATCGAAACTAACCAGTGATGATAAAAATTGATGAAATTTTGGAACTTGACTTATGAGGTAGCAGACGAGTTGTAGAAATCTCTATGAGCCATGGAGCGGTCTCGTGGAAAGAGGCCTGAAGGAACAAAAAAATTATCTATGTACAAAAGAATGTTACGGAGGGTCTTACGACCCGTATGGTTTTCTACGAGCCATCTGTTTTTTCATGGATCAGAAGCAACAATTCTAGTTTCTCAACTTTTGTGACACCCTAGTCTATAACTCATGGTACGATCCATAAGTGTTTCCACGACCCATAAGAGGGGTCTCATAGACGATTGCGACAATTTTTAATGAAGGGTGTTTTTGACTTTTTCAATCCTTATTAGTCCTAAACTACGTCGTTTTGGGTCTTCTTAACAACCCTAACTGGCCTAGTACCTATAAGAATTATTCTTAAGTCATTCCAGATCTTTAATTCTCAAATTTCTCTCAAGGGTTTCCAAAATTTTTCTCTCTAATTCAAGGGTTTCATTGAAGTTGAAACTTGAGCTCGACAAAGGATTTTTCTAGATTTATCACCAAAATTTTAAGGATTCTACTTAAGTATGTAGGGCTTCATTTGTGGATTAATTTTATCCGTGAAGCCCAATCCCAAACCTTCTTTTTTTATTAAAGTTTTATGGTGAATTCTTATGGGATTTTAACCTATGCTTCCTAATGCATAGATAATGATTTCAACATGATGTTAAGATTACTTATGCATGAATTATGATGAATTTTGTGATGTATATGATTTTCAAGTAAATGTATATGATTTCAAAGTATGCATGATTAGGGCTTAATGTTTTGATGTGGGTTTCTTTACTGATGATCCAAATTGATTTTTATATATGTTTTACTCTATGAATTCTATCAAATTGCATGATTTTGATTCAATTGCTCATGAGCCCACATTTAACCCTAGTCTCGTATGATAAAACTATCAAGTTTCATGATTATGATTTCAAGTATGTAAAAGTATATTTTATGACAATTATGATGTTGTGATAATGACAATGATGATACTATGATAAAGAGGGTGATGAGAACCCTAAATGTTTATGATGATGAAATTAAGGTGGGGATATTTAACCACACTAGGATGAAAGAAAAGTTAATGGACTATTCTTCTGATATGATGTTTTCATGAAAGCTATGAGGACTAATTATGAATTATGAAAGCATGATTTTAATGAAGTATGAACTATGTTGAAAGTTATATATATATATATGCATGATTTAAAGTATTCCGAGGGATATGACTTAGCATTGAGAAAGCTTGGTAGATACAATAGTCTCATAACTATGTGTCACCATACAGATGATGTTGAAGTTTTTATGCCTTAAAGGTATGCTAATGGATCCATATAGCTTTTTAATGAACATTCACCGTGCTAGGATAGAGACTAAAGGGTGGGATCCAAATGATGGTTCTCACCATGCTAGGATAGAGCCTATAGGGTGAGAATAAAGTTTATCTTGGTAAAGTAAACTCCTCTTAGCTCAATGAGAGTGACCATAGAGATTCCATGTAATATGTCAGTTATGGTCCTATTCCCACATATGTATGTAATGATAATACATGAATTATTTTGATGCTTTTTCATATGATTTTAAACACGCATGCACACATATTGTACCCTTATCCTATTGATGATAATTATGCATATTGATATTATTATGATGTCCCTTGATTCATGGCATACCTACATACTTAGTGCATTCTATGTACTAATGCATGCTTCTTTATCTACATGACCCAATCATGTAGGGATGGATGACGAGAAGATCATTGCATTTTGTGGCTAGTTTTTGGATTTGGGCTTGAAGACTTGTTGGTGAGTTCCCATGCTTCGGGAACAAGCCTTATGATATTTCCTTTATGTTGAAGACTTTATATTTTATTCCTTGATGTGTATCTTGAGGGTGAGCTAGTGAGCTATGTGCCAGACCCTGCCAAGATCTATTATGTAGACGCATGATTTTGGACTATGGATGGATGTATTTTCCCTATAAGAACTATGACATGTATTTTCTATATACTTCTACTTGTTTATTCTCTTATGTATGCTTATTTCACCTTATGAATACTTATGATATGAATATGAGGCTTTGAAGGGATGCCTTCGAGTGTCACATTCGCTGTGTCATGGAT
This sequence comes from Solanum aculeatissimum, assembly GCA_038996855.1. Taxonomy (NCBI): domain Eukaryota; kingdom Viridiplantae; phylum Streptophyta; class Magnoliopsida; order Solanales; family Solanaceae; genus Solanum; species Solanum aculeatissimum. The sequence continues at coordinate 6,305 of JBCEWC010008852.1, read as the reverse complement.
AGGTCCTAGGTTTGGGTCATGATAAAAGTTGTATCAGAGCACAAGGTTTGAAAATATCCTAAGGAGTCCAAAATTCTGCATCGAGTAGAGTCTTGTTCGTTGGTATGAAACGTTCCACATCCATAAATAAGAGGCTATAATATGTTTTAGGAAAATTTTTACTTCTTTTGTAATCTATGTTGTGCCTCTAAAGCTTCCATATTCTAATAATTGTCTCTTGGTGTTTTCATAAATGGCCCACGATGTGCTTCATTTCCAAGAGGAAACAATGCTGATGCAAACCAAGTTCCTCTGGTTCCGAAAGCTCCCCTAGTCCCTTAGGTAGAGCCAGTGTCTAATGATGAACTTAGAACCACAATCACAATGTTGGCCTAGGCAATTGCTTCTCCTAAGACTCCCACTCCGACTTCAAGGATAAGAGACTTTGCAAAAATGAATCCTAGAGTTCTATGGATTAAAGATGGGTGAGGATCCACAAGTGTTTGTTGATGAGATCTATAAGATAGTGGAGATTATGGGAGTGTCTTCTGAGGAGATGGCCAACTTTGCAGCATACCAGCTTAAGAGTGTTGTTCAAGTATGGTACACTCAATGGAAGTCTGAAAGGGTTGATGAAGGAGTCACTGATTGGGAGGTGTTCAAAGCTAATTTCTTAGATCGCTTGTTTCCAATTGAACTACGAGAAGCTAAGGTGATGGAGTTCATGAGTTTGAAGCAATGGGGAATGAGTGTGAGGTAATATGTCCTTAAGTTCACAAAATTTTCTAGTTTGCTCCTTCCCTGGTAGCTGATTGGAGAGCTCGTATGAACAAGTTTATCTTGGGTGTGTCTGACTTGGTGAAAATAAAATGTAAGGCTGCCATGCTTGTCAAGGAAATGAATATCTCTAGGCTTATGACATATACCAAAAAAGTGGAGAGTGAGAAATTGCAAAATATGAGGTCAAGGGAGTCCAAGAGGGCTCACCATGATGGAGGCTTCTCCTATGGTAAATCTAGTGGTGGCCGATTCTAACAAGGCCAAGGGTCATCAAAGGGTGCTACTCAAAAGTTTGACAAAGAGAAAGGGGCTAATCCTAAGGCTCAAGGAGATGTTATGAGAGGTGGTGCCATTCCTCCTAGGTGCCCTAAGTGTAAGAGGAACTATGTTGGTGAGTGCTTGAAGGGTACCAATGCATGCTTCAGTTGTGGAAAGGTAGGACACAAGATTATTGACTATCCAAATATGGCTAACAAGGGTAAGGGAGGTTGTCCAGAAGGTCAAGTGACTCAAAAGGGGCAAGTGCAACAAGGTTCCTAAGCTCAGGGTGGTGGTCCCTGTGGTAATCGATTCTATGCTTTGCATGCTAGGCAAGAAGTTGATAAGGCTCCCGATGTGGTAACCGGTATGTTAAAGGTTTTTTATCATGATATGTATGCGTTGCTTGATCCCGATGCCAATATGTCTTTTGTTACTCCTTATGTTTCTATGAAATTAGATATGTTTCCAGAAGTGTTGCTAGAGCCTTATTCTGTTTATACTCCTATTGGTGAATCAATCCTAGCAAAAAAGGTCTATAGAAAATATCCTGTGATGGTCTTGCATAAAGTCTTCTCATGTGATATATTTGAGCTAGATATGATACATTTCAATGTTATTCTTGGTATTGATTGGTTGCATGCATCCTATGGTTCTATTGATTGTAGGACCCATAAGGTCACATTCTAGTTCCTAATAAGCTTATTCTTTAATGGAAGGGAACCAATTCTATGTTCAAAGGGAGTTTTGTATCTTATATGAAAGCCATGAAAATGATCTCTAAAGTCTATATCATGTTGTCCGAGTCATGGATGTTAAGTCTCATGTCCTTACTCTTGATTCGGTCCCCATAGTAAATGCGTTTTCGAATGCCTTTCTCGATGACTTATCTAGGCTTCCCCCATAAGGGAAATTGATTATGTAATGATCTTTTGCCCGACACCTAACCTATCTCTATACCTCCATATAGTATGGCCCCGATAAAATTGAAAGAATTAAAGGATTTGCTTGATAAAGGGTTCATAAAGCCTAGTGTGTCACCATGGGGTGCTCCCGTATTGTTTGTAAGGAAGAAATATGGTTCATTTCGGATGTGTGTGGATTATAGGAAATTGAATAAGTTAACCATAAACAATAAGTATCCACTCCCAAGGATTGATGACCTATTCAATCAACTTCAAGGTGCAAGTTATTTTTCCAAAATTGATCTCTAGACTGGATATCACCAATTGAGGGTGAAGGATGATGATATTGAAAAGACAACATTTAGAACCCAATATGATCATTTTGAATTTTTGGTTGTCTTTTGGACTAACAAATGCCCCTGCAACTTTTATGGATTTGATGAATATGATCTTCAAACTGTATTTGGATATATTTGTGGTTGTGTTCATAGATGATATATTGGTTTAATCAAGGGATGTAAAGGATCATGAAGACCATTTTAGGATTGTGTTGAAACAATTGAGAGAGAAGCAACTCTTTGCCAAATTTAGAAAATGTGAATTTTGTCTAAGAAAAGTGGATTTTCTTTGAAACATTATTTCGGGTGATGGTGTTAAAGTTGATCCAAAGAAAACAAAGGTGGTGAATAATTGGCCTAGACCATTGTCTCCAGACGACATTAGAAGTTTTCTGGGTTTGGTTGGTTACTATAGGAGTTTTATTGAGGGGTTTTCCTCTATTGCTTGTCCATTGACTAGGTTGACCCAAAAGAAGGTAAAATTTCAATGGTTCAAAGAATGTGAAAGGAACTTTCAATTATTTAAGGATCATCTTACTTCGGCCTCTATTTTGACATTGACCAAAGATTCAAAAGGTTTTATGGTGTATTGTGATGCCTTGAACATAGGTCTGGGTTGTGTGTTGATGCAACATGGTAAGGTCATTGTGTATGCTTCAAGACAGTTAAAGATGCATGAAGAGAACTATACGACACACGATCTTAAGTTATTGGTTTTTGTGTTTGCATTAATGATTTGGCGACACTACCTCCACAGAGTGCATGTTGATATATTCACTGACCATAAGAGCTTACAATACGTGTTTAGTCAAATAGATCTTAATCTAAGGCAACAGAGGTGGTTGGAACTTTTGAAAGACTATGACATGAGTGTGATGAATCACCCCAGCAAAGCTAATGTCATGGCTAATGCATTGAGTAGAGTGTCTATGGGTAGTATGGCTCACGTTGAAAGTAGGAATAAAGAGTTCGTTAAACAATTACACCATTTTGCTTGTTTGGGTGTGAGAGTGAATAGTCTAAGTAATGGTGAAATGTTAATACCAAATGGGGCAGAATCCTCTTTTTGTGATAAAGTTAAGGCAAAGTAAAATATGGATCCTACATTGGTTGAGTTGAAGAAGTTAGTGGTTGATAAAAAGGTAGAAGTCTTTTCACAAGGGGGAGATGGAGAATTGCATTATCAAGGTTGATTGTGTGTATCCGATGTGAATGGATTGAGGGAGAAGATACTTGATGAAGCTCATAATTCAAAGTACTCTATTCATCCAGGATCTACCAAGATGTATAAGGATTTAAGAGAAGTGTATTGGTGGAATGGTATGAGGAAGGACATAGCAAGGTACGTGATGGAATGTGTCAATTGTCAACAAGTGAAGGTAGAATATCAAAGACCCAGTGGTTTAACTCAAGATCTTAAACTACCTACTTGGAAATGGGAACAAGTGAATATGGATTTTGTTATGGGTTTGCCAAGGACTAGAAAGCAATTTGACTCAATATGGGTGGTGTTGATAGAATGACAAACACAACCCATTTTTTACTGGTGAAGACTTCTTATGGTGCTAAAGATTATGCTAAGGTCTATATCCATGAGTTGGTAAAATTGCATGGGGTTCCATTATCCATCATATCAGACAAAGGTGCTCAATTTACTTCTCATTTTTAGTAGTCATTTCAAAAGAATCTTAGTCCGAAGGTAAAGCTAAGTACCACATTTCATCCTCAAATCGATGGACAAGCCGAACGGACAATACAAACCTTGGTGGACATGTTGAGAGCTTATGTGCTTGATTTCAAAGGAAGTTGGGATGATCACCTACCTCTTATCGAATTTGCTTATAATAATAGTTTTTATTCAAGTATCGGTATGGCTCCATTTAAAGCCTTATATCGTAGGCAGTGTGGATCACCGATGGAATGGTTTGAAATGGGAGAGATGTTCTTAATTGGGCCAAATTTGGTATTAGATGTCATGGAGAACGTGAAAATTATAAGAGAAAAATTGAAGGCTTTCCAAAGTCGTCAAAAGTCTTATGCCGATGTAAGGAAGAGAGAATTAGAGTTTAATGAAGGTGATTGGGTGTATTTGAGAGTTTTCCCGGTGAAAGGAGTGATGCGTTTTGGTAAGAAAAGCAAATTGAGTACTAGATATGTGGGATCCTATAAAATATTAAAGAAGATTGGGAGGGTAACTTATGAATTGAACTTGCTTATGGAATTAGCTATGGTTTATCCGGTGTTCCATATGTCTATGCTAAGGAAATGCATGGGTGATCCTAATTCTATTATCCCATTGAAGGATATGACTATTGAGGAAAATTTGACTTATGAAATAGTACTGATTGAGATCTTGGATCAAAAAGTGAAGAAATTGAGGAACAAAGAGGTTGTGTCCATCAAGGTGTTATGGAGAAACCAACAAAGTGAAAGTGCTACTTGGGAGGCTGAGGTGGATATGATGAAATAATACCATTATCTATTCCCTTCTACTCAAGCTTAAGGTACTTAATATGATCTATTCCTTCGAAATTCTCACGAATGCATACCTCTTGCTAAGTTGCATGCATGCATGATCATAAAACTATTTTTGAATAATAATTGATGCATAAGTTTGATGATTTTATGAAAATAATGATCAAGTTTCACTTTTGCATATGTGCTATGATGATGGCTAGTTCCCACTCTATTAAAGTGTAATTTTGTCTCATTCGAGGATGAATGATCCTAAGGGAGAGCTAATGTAACACCCCTTATGATTTTAGGCTTGGAAAACTGAAATATGGAAAAGTTATTGTTAGTTAGGTTTCACGGACTAGTCTACAGCCCGTATGAGAATCTACGAGTCATAGGTTGCACCGTGGAAACTGACCAGTGATGATGAAAATTGAAGGAATTCTGGAACTTGACTTATGAGGTAGCATATGAGCCATAGAATTGTCTACGACCGATGGAGTTGTCTTGTGGAAAGAGGCCTGAAGGAACCAAAATTTTGTTTAAGTACAAAAGCATGTTATGGAGGGTCTTACAGCTCGTATGGGTTTCTACGAGCCATATATGTTTGTGTCTATCAAAAGAAGCAATTCCAGTAGCTCAACTTTTGTGACACCCTAGTCTACGACTTGTGTTACGGCCATAGGCCTTTTCATGACCTGTAAGAGGGGTCTCGTGGACGACTGCAGTAGTTTTTAATGAAGGGTATTTTTAAATATTTCAATCCTTCTAAGTACTAAACTATGTCGTTTTGGGTCCTCTTAACTACCCTAACCGACCTAGTATCTATAAGAACTATTCCTAAGTTATTCAAGGTCTTAAATTCTCAAATTTCTCTCCAGGGTTTCTGAAATTTCTATCTCTAAGTGAAGGCTTCTATATAAGTCAAAACTTGAAGTTGACTAAGAATTTTTGTAGATTTCTCATCTCAATTTTAAGGATTATACTTGAGGTATGTAGGGTTTCATTCATGGATTAATTTCATCCATGAAGCCCAATCCTAAACCTTCTTTTTATCAAAATTTTATGGTGAATTCTTATGGGCTTTTAAGCTATGATTTCTAATGTATGGATTATGATTTCTACATGATGATTAAGATTACTTATGTATGAATTGTGACAAAATTTTTGATGTATATGATTTTCAAGTAAAAGTATATGATTTCAAAGTACACATAATTAGGGGTTAATGTTTTGATGTGGATTTCCTTACTAATGATCCAAATTGATTTTTATACATATTTTACTCTATGAATTCTATCCAATTGCATAATTTTGATTCAATTGATCATGAGCCCACATTTATCCCTAGTCTCTTATGATAAATCTACGAAGTTTCATGATTATTATTTCAAGTATGTAAAATCATGTTTTATGACAATGATGATATTGTGACAGTGACAATGATGATACTATGATAAAGAGGGTGATGAGAACCCTAAAAGTTTATGATGATGAAGTTAAGGTGGGGATGTTTACTCACACTATGATGAAAGCAAAGTTAATGGACTATTCTTATGATATGATGTTTTCATGAAAGTTATGATGACTA
>JBCEWC010008851.1:0-19421 GCA_038996855.1 Solanum aculeatissimum | reverse complement strand
TCGTTTCATTGATTTCAAGAAGCTCTTTAATTAATTTTTATTAATTCGTCTCGTGACCTTTAATCAACTAATTCGATGCAGGTTTTGAATTGAACAAATTCCCGGTCATATTTTCAAATTTTTAAACTCAATTTATTTAATTTTGGGCCAATTTCAGCCCAAAACCTGTGAAGACCCGTTTCTAAAACTCCAACCCGGTCAAACCCGGGCAAACTCGTGAAAAACCCAGCCCAAAACGCAACCTAACCCGTGACCCCAACCCGGCAAAACCTCCGACCTGCGAAAATCTCCAACCCGGCTAACCCGTCTCAACCCGACCCACCCCTATCTAAACACATACTCACATTCATACGCAGCCTCACAACCCTTTTTTCATATACCCTCAACCCGTATACCCCTCTTCTGTACCCGACATCTCCCTCAACGCACAACCTCGTCTCTCTCGCAGCCTCTCCAATCCCTCTCCCGTACTCGACATCTTCTCGTCTCCCTCTGCAAACCCACATCCCTTTCCCCTTTCCGCCATACCCTGCACACAGCAGCACCAATGACCTAATTCACCAAACCCCTTTTTCCAAATTCAAAATCCCCCTTTTTTCTGCCCCAATATAGGCTATAAAAGCCCCGTTCTTCACCCGTGTTAAGGGGGCCAGGACACACCCTTTAGAACACCTGAAATTTTTCAAAAAAATCTAAGCGATTTCAAAACTTCTAAAGCCGTGAATTCCGAAGTCCTAAGTCGGAGTCGTCGTCTGGTCGAAGCTCGTCGTGGTCGCGATTCCAGTTTGCTGCACTCGGAAAGGTAATCGTTTTCAACTTCATTATTATTCTTCTTCTTCTCGTTGAAGCGCTGACGTTTCTTTTCTGGATTAGCTGTGATAGGATTATTTGATGTTGTACGTTTCTTTCTGGATTAGCTGTGATAGGATTATTTGATATTGTGTCGCTAATTGAGAATGAATTCCGGATTCGTAGGGTCGTGTTTAAGCCTTAAAGATTTAGTTTCAATGTCATTGTCGCGTCTACGTTTGACCCCGCTATTCACGTCGTTCTGCTTGGTTGGTATGGTTGTAATTGAATTTGCTGCAGTGTCGTGGTCCCTATATACTATTAAAGCACTTTCCAAAACTGAAGAATCATGTTCCAAATAGTAAAAGTCTCGACTGTGTGATGGTTTCGTAGTCCCTGTTCAATATGTGTTACGCTTTAGTCTATTTCAAGTTTTTTCCAGTCAAACAGGATTTCAAAATAATTGTTTTGTTTCAATGGATGTATATAATCTATACTGTCTTGTTTTACTCTTCAAGTTCACTGTAAAGATCTGGTTTCCATGTTAGCATCGCATTTCCGTTTACATCTGGCCATACTTCAGTTGATTTCATCATTTCCCTGTTAGCAGGGCTCTAAAAAAAATAGTTTACTTCTCTGGGTTTCATCCTCTAATAGCTGTATCTTTTGACGCTGGTTAAACTTTTGATAGAATGATTTCAAAACCATGACTTTGTGACGGCTCTTCTCTGTTTTCTCGTTCCAGATTGTTATTCTAACCTGCTATTAGTATTTTTCTAAGTTGTAAAGTCAAGTTTAAGTCGTAAAGAGTCTGTTTTGGTGTTGGTTTCGCGTTTATGTTCAAAGTCTATCATGTTTGGGTTGATTTCAAACTTTCCCTGTCAATAATGCTTCTGAAATGCCTTCATTTTCACTACTATCGGCATTTAAAGGTTAAATTCTTGTCGCGAGTCTGAATCTTTTGTGAAATAGTCTTGAAGCTGGGAAGTTCTTTTTCCCAAATTGTTGTTCTAGCTTGCAGTTGATCCTTTCCTAAGTTGTAGGGTCAAGATTCAACTTGTAAAGATCTTATTTTAAGCGTTGGTTTCACATTTATGTTCAAACTTTATTGCGGTTTCTTGGTTGATTTCAAAATTTTCTCATTCGAATAGTATTCTTAAGGTAGTCTATTTTTCACCATTTTTACGCTTTAAAAGGTTAAATCTTTAATGTGAGTTTAAGGTTTTTGCTAGTCTGATCTCAAATCTGTGACTGCTCTTTTGCGACATCTTTGTCGCTATTAAAATGATTTTGAATTCGTGGGGTCTTCTTAAGTTATAATAGTCTTGTTTTAATGCTAATTTCATGTTTCCTGTTTGGGTTCTTGTCATGTTTGGTTGGTGTGATAATTTTCAGTCAATAGCATTTTTAAAAGGGGCCATTTTTCATTCTTTAAAAGTCTTAGGTGTTAAATCTTAGTTCCAAGATTAATGGGCTTCATGTATTGATTTTAATTCCAAAAAGATAGTAGGTTATGTATTGATTCCTAGTTTCAAGTTTAGAGATTTTGCCTACTTGTTTTACTTTTAAGTTAATGGGACTAATGTGTTGATTTCTAATTTCAAAAACTTGAGTTGCACGTTGATTCTTACTTTCAAAACTAGCGGGTTTCGTATACCGGTTTACATATTGAATCCTAGCTAGCTAAGAGAGTTTACATATTGGCTTACTTTCCGAGTTAAGGGGGTCTCATGTGTTGGTTTCTAGTTTTAAAATACGAATTGTATGTTGACTCCTAGTTTCAAGATTAAAAGATTATATATATGTCTATATTTGTTTTAGTTTCAAGTTTTTAAGTCTCATAGTTGATTTTGGTTCCTAATATGAGCTATATGTTTTTTTTTATAAGATACCTCACATGTTTGCTTGATTTTTCTATTAGTCCCAAATTAATGGATTGTATATGCTTAGTTCAAGTTTATGAGTGTCACATGGTGATTTGGGTTTTGTCCAAAGTATTGGGTTCATAAGTTAAAAAGATTTTGGAGTTTATATCTTGATTTCTAATTTAAAAAATATGCATTTTTTTATGTATTGGTTTTTAGCTTCAAGATGTGAGTTATATGTTGATTCTTTTCTTTAGTTTCAAAAGTGTTAATGGTGAATATTGATTTCAAAATTAATGGGTTTGAACGTTGATCTTGGTTTCAAAGACTAATAGATTATGTATCGATTTTTAGTTTTAAAATAACAAATCTTACATGTTGAATCTTAGTTTCAAGTTGTTAAGTCTCATATTTTAATTTTAGTTTCAAGATTAATGAATTTCATGATTTGTTTTAGTTTCGAAAACTTGGGTTGTGTGTTAATTCTCGATCTCAAGTTAATGAACTTTATGTTTTCATTTTTTTTAGTTGCAAGATTCATGAACTTGTCGTGTTGATATTTTTATATGTTGGTTTCAAGTCTTGGGTCTTATATGTGGATTCTTAGTTTTAAAGATAGTGAACTTAGGTGTTGATTCTTGGGTTCAAGTTGACGGGTTTATGCTAATGTTGGTTTCAAAATTTGAGTCTACATATTGGTTTCTAGCTCCGTAGTATAGGCTCTATGTATTGATTTTTTGTTTCAAATTAATAAGCTTTATATATAGGCTCTTTAGCTTTAAGGTTAATAAAGCGTAAACTTTAGTTTTTTTTTTGGTTTCAAGATTAATAGATGTTGTGTGACTCTCACTAGTTTCAAACTTCATGTGCTTATAGCTTGATTCTAGTTTCCAAAATGTTGATTTTTTATGTTGAGCTATGGTTACGAAATCACAAGTCTCTTATGTTGACTCTAGTTTTCGAAAATATGGCTTGGGTGTTGATTGTTAAATACTAAACTAATAAATTTTGGTTGATTTATTTTAGTGGTAAGTTCATGTATGAATATTTCAATTTTTAGCCATTTGATCGTAGATTCAAATAAATTTTTGGATCCTAATCTATTTTTTTTTATTTCTATGCATCTATCCGAGTCCTTTGGGACTTTCCCGCTGCATCCCTTGGGGCCGTGAAGGCCTAAATAGATCGTAAGAAGCCGGCTACAGATTTTCCAAGACGAAAGGAGACCCGTATACACTGATATTCAGCAGATATACATAGGATGGAGTGGGCCAAAGACGGAAGTGTTGCAGGAAACAGTCCAAGGGGGATGATCTGTTCGTTTTATTAAAATATTTGCTGAGATGCAGGTGGAACGTGAAGTATATACATTGATATACAATGTATATACTGTGCTGATATGCAAGAGAAAAAGGGTTAAAAGCTCAATTTGTTGCCTTTTTAATGGGCTAGTGGCCGAAAATCCCTCAACTCTTCTTTTTTATGCTATTTTGTTGATATACTTATGTTTATTTGTATACTAACACTAACAACTATTTGTTATTAATTTAGCTTGATTAAATCCCATATGACAAATCATTTATGCTAATTTTAAAATTGTTTTTATCTCGTTTATTCATTTATTTTCGAGAATTCTATTTTTGATAAGATTGATCAATTATCATTTCCTTCTAAAAATAGTTGAGTTGAAGATTCTCAAGTCTTTCAAAATTTTAACGAAATCTTTAAAAAAAAAAAGAAAGTATTTTCAATATTTTGATTATTTCTCTTTTTTTCTTAAAATAACAATAATAATTATTATAACATTTTTAATAAATAATATTCTCTTTGAAATTTCAAGCCTTTGTTTTTAAATTTTGGCAATTATTCTTTCACAAATTATTTTCTACTTAGAATACTTGAGTTATTCACTGCTTTCTTCTTTCTAGAATAAAGCAAAAATAAAATATGTTTTACTTCTTTACTAAAATATTTCAAGTTTTTTTTTATATAAATGAATAAATAAGTTTTACATTTTTATCTTTCACATTAAGTTAATTTAAAAAAAAATATGCTTCCTTTGAAATAAATTTGGATTTTCTACTTGAAATTTTTTAAAAGAATTCTCTCTTTAGAAATCTAAGTCTCTCTAACAATATGATTATTTTACTCTCATTATAATTGTCTCATTTATTTAATTTTCTTTTATTCAACTTATCTTTATGTTTAATCATTTTTTTGAATAGTTAGTCAAATAATATTTCCAATCGTCGGATAACCGCGCGTTAGCGGCCATTTTAAATGCGTAAAACCTTCTTGAAATGAAAATTTGAACCCAAACTCATTCTCTGGGATTTTAAAAGAGATTTTTCTGTTTAGATCTTTTTAAAATAATTTTTACGATTTTCTTGATTTTTCCTTTAAAAAAATTAAGTGGCAATTCTATTATTTTCTCAAAAATTGATTTTTTGTAAAAGCTAAGTCAACTTTTTGAAACCCGCCATTTTCCCATCAAACGGAGTATTTTGTATCTTGTTTATTGTAATAGATGCTAGAAATCTCATAACTAGACTTGTCTTTTAATATCATTTGTTTGGGGATATGAATTTTGTAATTATCTACTTTTCTAAGTTTCAAACGATATATATTTTCAACATGTGATAGTAAATAAGATGTATGTGATTTATTTTTTAGTGTATAATAAAATATTTCATTTCACTTTTTTTTTAAATTTTATTTAGTTCTTGCCTTTTTTGTATTTGTCTTGTTATGTTGCATGTAACTTTGTCATTTTAGAATGTTGTAAGAATGAGCTTTTTATGCTAATCAGGTATCTATTTTTATTGTTCTAATTATTAGTGAAAATTTTTATGTGTTTAATATCTTATGTTTAGCCTAAAAATGTGATTGTTTCGTTGACCTTTATTTGTCATGTTTACCCCCACATAAAATGCGAGATACGGCCGGGATCCACATTTGTGGACCTCGAAGGGTGCCTAACACCTTCCCTTCGAGGTAACTAGAACCCTTACCCGATCTCTAGTGACCTTCGACTTAGGCTTAGTCTTTAGGCTAGAATGGTGTCCTAATACACCTTTAAACATTAGGTGATGACTCTTCAATCTCTTTAAATCCCAAAAGAGTCGTTGCCACGACGTCGTCCAAGTTCTCTTTTCTGCGAGGAAAAAATGGGGCGCGACAAATATATCATTATAATAATATTTAATAGGGATAATTTTAAATATGTATTGAAAAATTACTATTTTATAAAAAATATAGTTAAAAAATTATAAAATGGAATATAGCAGTGTTATAATTAATACTAGTTATGAATATTTCGTGTTATGCGCTGGGCTCAATATTTATTTATAAATTTATTTTTTAAATGGTATTGATTAGGCGATATTAAATCATCTCATAAAGATAAATAACTAACAAATGTTATTAACATTGATAAATTTTAAGTGATAATGATTAAATGATTTTAAATATTTACTCTAAAATCTATATATATAATAAAGGAGAGTAGTTTGCAATGTGGTTAAGCCAAGTGACAAGCTATGGAAAAGCCACTTGGAAATTTTTAAGACAAAACTAATAAATAAGTAATGAAATTTGAATTAAAATATTTAAATTTAAAAATATTAGGCTTTTTTTAGAAAGAGTTCTACATCAACTTCATTTTTTTTAAATGTAGCATAAATATAAATAATAATGAACAAACAAAAAAAGAAAAAAGAAAAGAAAATGAGAAAAAAAAAGAGAAATACGGGAAAGTTATTTAAACTATCGTGTATATAAATGATAAAAATAAGATAATTTCAAATTAAATATTACCATGTATATACATGGTAAAAATCATAATATATTTCAAATTAAATATTATCGTGTATATAATGATAACTATATATACATTATAACTATGTATATTGGACAATTTTTAATTCTTCTGAATTATATATTTCTCAAAGTTATTTAAGGAAAGATAGACACAATTTGTAATGACCTCGATGGTCATTTTTGATAAAATTATCATTTTGCCCTTTCCAAAAGTTATCTTGGGTCATTTTTGGTTGAGTTTAAAAGTCAAATTTTGAAAACCTTGTGAAAAAGTTAAAGTTTTGCTAAAGAAAGTTTTTAAAAACTTAAAGTTGAAAATTGAGTTTTGTGTTAATTTTGAGTTTTGAGTGTCAGAATTCAATTCCGTCAATTTCATCAGTTTGGAATGTAAAATTTGGTCTAGGAGAACTTACGAAACTGAATTCAGAGTTAAACCAGAGATTTTAGACCTAAAGTTGCATTTTTAGTTGATTTTGGATCATAGTTTGACTTTGGTCAACATTTGGAGTTCAAAAGCTCGAATCAAACTTCTGACAATTTCAGTGGTTCCGAGTGGTGAAACTAATGCTAGAAATGATCTCGTTGTAATTTTTGAAGCTTACGAGGTTATTTTGAGTATTTGAGTCCTAAACTAGTTTAAACGATCTTTCTCGAATTCCAGGCTAAGGAGGTCCCGAATTCGAATTCTGACGGTTCTATTGAGTTTGGAATGTCGTTTCTGGTAGGGTTACATGTTTGACCTCCGCATTCGTGGAGCCACCTTTCGCGTTCGTGGAGCACGTGGAGCTAAGCCGCCACACTCGCAAACCCCTGTCTGCGTTCACGGAGTGTTAAAAATCCCTGAACAGTTTTAAGTTTTTTAAGTGTCAGGTTTTGATATTTTCCCACCATTTTTAAACTTTCAATCTTCGTTTTTGAGAGATTCTTCAAGATTTTTCAAGGCAAATCCACGGGGTAGCTATTTTCTAACCAATTTCTTTAATTTCCATTGATTAATTTTAACTTAAAATTTGAGGTTTTTAATTGAAGAATTTGTGGACTTTTTTGGATTTTGATTTCTAATGATAAATTGATGATTTCAACCTCATTTTAGCTCCATTTTAAAATGGTTTTCATCGTTGTAATTCTTATTACTTGGAGAACATTTTTATGTATTAATTTTCAGATTTCGACTACTTTTTTCGACAGGGAATTTTTGACATGTTTACCCTTTTTGCCCAAATTGATTGATTTTAGTGTCATTAGATTCGTTATGTGATTGTGATGCTATATTTGAATAGATTTCAATGATTCAGAGTATCGTAGAAAGGGGAAAACTTTGGATTTGACTTGATTCAAGACTTTTCTAAGGCAAGTGGACTTCAAAAAGCTTTGGATTTGACTTGATTTGAGACTTTTCTAAGGCAAGTTGACTTCTAACCTTTTGTTAAGTATGATTGAACTTTGTATGCTCCCATATGTGAAATTGAATGTTTTGGGATAGAATTTGTATCATCATAAGCTTTGATCATGAGATTTTGGGTTGAGTAATTGTTAATGTAGTGAAATATTGACTTGTGAATTAATTGTGGGTTTGTACTACTTGTGATTGTGAAAAATTATGAGCTATTGATAATGAGACAATACTGATTTTGAGATTCTATCTATGATGTTGAGATTGTGATTATATTGAGAATGTGACGATATTAAAATTGTGATGATGTTGAGATTGTGCACATTGCATTCACTATTACTTATGAATTGATACGTGTGATGGCTACGATCGAGAGATGAGTAAGATAATATGTGGATTGGTGGTTGAGGTCTTTACCGATCGATGATTAGCCGAGGTCATTGTCGGCTAACCGCGATAATATGCCAGCTAATATTGTGGTCGAGGTCATTTTTGGTTAGGTGAGCATTGGACGAGGTCATTGTCGACAATGTTCATGAGTACATGGTTCTTGTGTGGCCCCATGGGTTTTGGTCTGAGTTTACCAGCGAATGTGTATCGTAGGGTTTTGGTTTGAGTTTATCAGTGAATGTGTATCGTAGGATGAACATGCATCACAGTTATTTGACATTGCATCACATTTTTACATCTCATGGCACCCACTCCATCTTATATTATTTCCTCCTTGATATTATTATATGCGATGCGTGTGAAATTATGAATAAGTTGATATTATTATTGTTATTGGAGATTTCCTATACTATTTGACCTGTTGTATCTGTGGTATATATATGGACATACTATTCTATGAGATGTGTATATATATCTATGTATATTGTGTTGTCCTGGAATTGTTTGAGTGCAAATGTGTAGTTTGACGGTATGTGGTTGGGTGGGTACTTGTGTTCTTCATTGCTTTACTCTAGGTTAATTTCCATTTAATGAGTATCCTGTAGCTTGGTGCTTACCCTCTTGCTACATTTTTGTAGGTTGTGAGCTCGATCCTTCTTGCTAGACTTCCATATTACCAAATCAACCTTTCAGATCACTTGTGAGGTAGCTGCTTGTTTCCTCGATAGACCTTCGAGGATTTCATGTTTATGTTTTGTTCTAATTGAGGGCTAGACATTGAGATTTGTATTTCATTTGAGTATTCTTATCATTAGAGGCTTGTATATGTAACATCAGTTCTGGGATAATTATAGACTCGTTATCCCTTATGCTTATCTATCTCATTAGACTATTTATCTTTTACTTTCATTATTATTTTTGGGTTGTTTAGTGCTGGGATGATTCACCTTGGTGGGTTAGATGAATGCCATCACACTCAATTTTCAGATCATGACAATTTGGTATCAAAGCTCCAGGTTCATAGGTCTCATATGTATACAAGCTCAGTCTAGTATAGTCTTGAGGATCAAGGAGGAGACGTCCGTTACTTATCCTTGAGAGGCAATGAAGATTGTTAGGAAATTCTCTTTTTTTTTCTTTTTAATCAATTTGTGAGTGAGTTTTGTTTAAGTGATGAGTGGTCATGTGTCCTTTGGTAGATGGTGAGAACTAGAGCTATATTAGCTTCTGGACGAGCGGAGGCAGCCCCCAAGATTGCTACCAAGACCCCAGCTTGGGGTAGGCACCGAGCCAAAGGTCAAGGTAGAGGTTGGGGCCGAGGAGCAGCACTTACGAGAGATTATGAGTTGTGTATCTTCCCTGAGCCAGCTATGGAGCCTAGAGAAGAGCATGTTCCTAATGACTATGCTTCAATACCACTACTACAGAATACCCTTCTGAGAGTTTTTGGTGTACTTAAGACTTTAGGGCAGATAGGTAGCACAACTGATACATTTGGTACTTCACAGAAACAGATTAGGGTTCATCTTCAAGAGCAACAACAAAACTTTGTGGCCTAGGTGCAGTTAGAGTAGCCATTAGCAGCACCTATTATTGAGATCCCTCAAACAATTGCCTTTACTAATGATGAGCATTATAGGTACGAGAGGTTCAGGAAGATGGACCCTCCTTAGTTTCATGGTGGTAAGATCGAGGATGCTCATGAATTTTTTACTACGTGTAGGGAGTTGCTTGATGTTATGGGATTGGAAAAGACTCATCCGGTACGGTATGTTACTCTTCAGCTCCATGGACAAGCCAGGGAGTGGTAGAGGACATATTCAGGATCTTTTCTAGTTGGGTCTTCCTTGATGACTTGGGAAACATTCTCTAGTGCCTTCTATGAAAGATTTATTCCTTGGAGTATCCGTGAGAGAGAGCCGTCTGAGATTCGAGAGTTTGAGACAGGGTACCATGACAGTTTCTGAGTATGAGATTCATTTCTGTCAGCTAGCTCGACATGCTACAACTATTCTTCCTACTGAGGCAGAGAAAGTTTGAGTAAGTTTTCTGATCATGTAGAACCTAAACACTTCAGATAGGAAATCAAGTTTGAAAAGTGGATCCAAGCTATGAAAGAGGAAATTCAGGCTCTTGAAGACAATAAAACCTGGATGCTAGTTCACTTGCCATAAGGAATGAACACTGCCTGGTTCAAAATGGGTTTATAAAGTGAAATATAAAGCAAATGGTGAAGTAGAGAGGTTTAAGTCCAGCTAAGTGGGTAAGGGATATAGTCAACAAGAAGGGTTGAATTATCATGATACATTTTTTCCTATTGTCAAGATGGTGACAGTTAGGTGTGTTATAACATTAGTTGTATCCAAAGGTTGGAACTTGTACCAAATGGATGTGCACAATACATTCCTCCAAGGTGATTTAGATGAAGAAGTGTACATGGAAGTTCCATAGGATTTCAGAAAACCAGGTGAGAACAAATTGTGCAAATTGCTCAAGTCATTATATGGCCTTAAACAAGCCTCTCGACGATGGAATTTAAAGCTCACTAGTGCATTATTGCATGCTGGTTTCAATCAGAGTTCACATGATTACTCCCTGTTCACTCTGAAGAAAGGTGCGGACATAGTGATTATCTTAGTCTATATTGATGATTTACTAATTACAAGAAGCAATGACAAATTGATCACTGAAGCTAAGGATAGTCTTCATCAATAATTCAAGTTAAAAGATTTGTGAGAACTTAAGTATTTCTTAGGTATTGAAATATTGAGATCCTCAAAAGGTGTTATTTTGAATCAAAAGAAGTATGTTTTAGAGATCATAGTTGATACAGGCCTCACTAGTGTCAAATCTGCACCTACTCCTCTAGAATCCAATTTAAGACTCACTTCAGTAAAGCATGATTTGATAATTGTCTATACAGGAGATGTTGTTTTACATGATATTACTCCTTATCAAAGATTGATTAGGAAGCTTCTTTATGCCACTATTACCAGATCAGACATTAACTATGCAGTGCAAACTCTCAGCCAATTCATGCAGTCACCTAAAAAGTCACATTGGGAGGTTGCTCTTAGAGTAGTCAAATATCTAAAAGGGTCAATAGGCCAAGGGATCTGGTTGCATGCTAAGCCTACCAATACTCTTACCTGTTGGCATGATTCAGACTGGGCTGCTTGCCCCAATACTAGGAGATCTATCACAGGATATGTGATAAAATTTGATGACTCATTGGTGTCATGAAAATAAAAAAACAACAAACTGTCTCTAGAAGTTCAGCTGAAGCTGAGTACAGGAGTATGGCTTCAGCTGTCTCTGAGGTGACTTGGTTGTTAGGCCTGTTTACTGAACTAGGTGTGTCCATCCAGGTGCCTATTCCCATCTTAAGTGACAGCAAATCAACTATCCAATTGACAACCAACCTAATTTTTCATGAAAGAACCAAACACATTGAAATAGATTGTCATTTCATCGGGGATAAGATTAAAGCAGGTGTGGTTGAAACTATTTATGTTCACACTCAACAAGTTGCAGACTTGCTAACCAAGAGATTAAATCAGGCTCATCATTCTTATTTGTTAGGCAAGCTTGGTGTGCTTAACATTCTGCACCCTTCAGCTTGAGGGGGTGTGTTCAATTCAGTTGATGTATGAGTCACTGCTACTTTTTCATTAACACTCTTCATCAGTTTATAGTCCAATGTGACTAGTTATTTAATAAATCATTCATCAGCTAGCTAGTTAGAGTTTGTTAGTTGTTAGGCTGAGCTGGCACATTCAGTTAGTTAGTTAGATCATGTACTACACAATCCAACTGTCTATAAAGCCGGGATTATGCCTTCATTTTATAGTTAGAACATTATAGATCAATAAAATGTTTCATTCTTCTCCCCAATTTAGTATCTTCTCAAGGTTTCTGATGAACTGGTGAGCTTCAATGCTCACAGTTTCACAGAGATCGGTGGAGCGATTCTCCCCATGACGTTAAACAAGATCAATACACACCCAGAGAAGAAGCCATTTGCCTATATTAGCCGTTATGAAATCGTCCAACGAGTAAAGTCGGATGTTACTCTTTATTCTTCAATATAATTAATTGTGTGATTTATTACCAGTTATGGACAATCATCAACTCCTAAGAAGCCGCTTTTATAAAAGTAATAATTATCAATTTTGTTCTACTTTATTGAAATATTACAATATCTCTAGTAATTTCATTACTTGTTCTATTAGATTACAATTAAACTTGCTGGGGATATGTCCAACTGCAATATCATTGAAATCATGCGGACTTAATTTACTTGATGTATATTTAATTTGTCATTAGCTTAGTTCTTTTTTTGTTTCGATCTAAATAATACTTCTTATCATTTAAAGATAAATACATACTCTCGCACCTCATTAAGATCATATTAACATACCGCTTTAACTTTTTTGTGTTATACATAAGTCATTCACCAACCAAACCACTCTTTGATACAGCCGTGGTGGAATCATGCGTGGAACAAGCAATTATTAGAATTTAGAAGCTGTGTTTTGGATGGTTCATTGTTAAAGTAAGATGCCTCAACAGGATAACTGTTTCAAACCGTTATAATTGTCATTTCTACTTTTTAATCATTTTCTTGACTAAACCAAATATGGAATTATTAACTTTAGGGGTAAAAAGGTACTTCACCTTTATAGTTTTGTCAACAATATATAACTTGATCCAACATGTGACTTGTCTTAAAGTTTTCAAAGTGACAGTTGGTCTTAGCTGGCACTATCGATTAAGTTATCTTGTTCCGATGATACAAAGGAAAAGCTTCAGACTAAAATTCCATTAGGAGCATTGCAAGATTTTAATAAAATTTAATTTCCTCTAGTTGGAAGAAAGAACACACCAAATCCTGTTTGGCCATAGATATTATCAAAAATATTTGGGAAAATTTTAGTAAAAATTATTTCATCATATAACTTGTTATTATTTGATAAATATTTTGATAAACAATTCAAATTTTCATATATTAGAAAAGAAAATTAGTATTTGAATCAAATTCTTTTATTTGAGAACTTTTAAAAATTCAAAAACTATCCTAAACTTTTAAATTTCATAAAAATATCCATCATTTATTGTTTGGCACTGAATTTCAATCTTAGTTTGCTGTATAAGATTTATAAAGTTATCCATATTTTATACAGATTTATTCAAGCTCAGTGAAGTTACTTCCAATTACAAGTAGTATAATAGTAGTTATTCATAATTTTGTATACAAATCAATAGTTATTTTCTTCCTCTTTTTTCAGAATCATATTAGTTGAGTTTATTATCATGTTCTTCACTAACATGTTCATTATAAAATAATAATAAAAATTTATAGATATTTTTAATAGATTTTAAAACTTATGAGTATAAATTATATTTTTTTACAAAGCCAAATATTTACCCAAAAATTCCGATCAAATGCATATTCAAACTTCATCCAAAAATAACTTGTCAAAAATATTTAGGAATCTATAACCAAACTTTGCTAGCGAAGGATGGACTTAACATCAAAACTATAGTACAAAACTTAAGTGCCGTTTGGCCCCAAAATTTTTTGGGAAAAATTTGAAAACTAGTGTTTGGTCATATAACTTGACAAATATATTTGAAAAATATTTCAAGTTCTCAAGTTTTACAAAAAAAAAAAAAAAAACTAGGGTGTTGTTGGCCCCAAAAATTTTTGGAAAAAACTTGAAAAGTAATGTTTGGGCATAAGACTTGACAAATATATTTGAAAAAATTTTAAATCCTCAAATACCAGAAAAAAAAAATAGTATTTGAGAAGTTTTAAATATTTAAAAATTATCCTAAACATTTATATTATATAAAACAACCATCATTTATTTATTTCAACTAATAATTATCCATCTCTTCTGAAAAAGTTTGAATTATAATTTGAGGGACAAGATCGAGAAAAAAAATTAATTTGTTTTTAATTGATTATTATTTCAACTGAATCAATGACAAGTTTGAGTATGCAATAATGTATCGATCTTGCCCATAATGTTAATTTTTATTGTTGATTATTATCAATTATGTTATAAGGTTATTTTTTGACGGACATATTCATTATAAAATGATAATACAAAATTTATGGATATTTTAAATAATTTTTAGAACTTACCGATATAAATCATATATTTTGAAATAGTCAAATATTGTTAGAAAAAATTGGACCAAACGATATGGTAAAATTCACCAAAACTTTATCGAAAAATAACTTACCAAAAATATTTGAGAATTTGGATAAAACGCTAGTTTTGATTGGTTCTGTTTAGTGTGTGGTTTTTTTGTCCTTGCTCTACTCTATTCATTCTGTATATCCTTCTCACATCAAAGCTCACTGGTTCAACATATACTGTATATATTTGGGTTTTAGAATTGAAATTTATTTAAAACGGATAATTTAAATTGAAATGAGATCATTTGAGTTGATTTGGGGGGTTATTTTTGAGAACTTTGATACTACATGAGTATATTTGGCATTATCTTTTAATTAGGGACAAATTTAGGTAATTAAACGAAAATAGAAAGGTACATCTGACTGTTTCCAACTAATATAATATTACGTGTTGTTTTAAATTTGAGAGCGCGAATATTCTATCTTAAATAGGAATATTACTCCTGAAAAATCCACATTAATTCACAAAATACTATTTAGGTTGGAACATGGTTTTTTAATTTTTTGTTGGGTGTGTGTGGAATAGAACTTGAGCACGTAAGCATAATCTAGAGCCGTTACTTAATTGTGATAACAGAAAAAGGATGTTGATGGTTGTAGGGCCATGACTCAAACACATTATGACCTAAGATAAAAATCGAATAGAGGCCTTAAATTTTAAAAAATAAATTAATATATTTTTTTACGAATTTTATTCTTCTATCTCTTTGAAATGCAAAATTGTTTAAAAATAATTATAATTGATTTCATTGGGTAATTCTTTTGAATTGATCATATAATCATACTCCAGATGTACCAAATTTATTCTAATAATTCTTTCTTTTTATATGAAGTAAATAATCTTTATTATTAATAGTACTTAGTTATTGATAATTTTCTAAAAAAAATCTATAACCTGTTATTACTAAAATTAAAATTAAGGCCCCACACTTGCCTTTTTTTCAACACTGTCGAGCCACCCCTGGTCCAGTTAACGTGTGGTAAATGGAGTAGTAGCTTATCTCCCATTCTACATTCTTCGTAACGCCGCTGTTTGTGTTGGGATTTCCTTTTAGAACAAAGAAA
This sequence comes from Solanum aculeatissimum, assembly GCA_038996855.1. NCBI lineage: Eukaryota > Viridiplantae > Streptophyta > Magnoliopsida > Solanales > Solanaceae > Solanum > Solanum aculeatissimum. Next base: position 3,892 of record JBCEWC010008851.1, on the reverse strand, counting down.
GAAAGAAACGTTCAAACATCAAACGGAGCCTTTTCTCGGATTACATAACTTATAATACTACTTCTTGCCTACCTCCAAGAGCTTTTTATATATATTTGGGCCTTTGTGTTTGATATTTTCGTTACATATTCCAGTAATCTAAATTTATACTGCTAATATGCTTTATATATATTTAATTTGAAATAAAAAAATTCACAAGTCACTCCGGCCATGTTAATTTAAAAAATGAAGGCATAAGTTGGCCTCGTCTTTGTTGATATATATAATATAACATCATAGTAAACCAAACATTAATTTTTATTTAGATAACAATAAAAATAGTAATTATATTAAAACAAAAAAATTAAATTTTTTTCTCGAATTGAAGTAGAATAAATATTTACTAATTAAAAAAAATATTGTAATAAAAATCATGTGTTGAAAAATAAAATAAATAATAAATTTATTTGAAAAGGGATATTTTTTGACCCATTAAATAACAATAAGAGAATTTTTGGACTAAAGTATCGACGATAAGAACATTGTTTTTACCAAATTATAAATGAAAGACATTTATAATTTTTTTTAATTAGTAAATATTTATGCTACTTCAATTCGAGAAAAAATATTTTTTTGCTTTATGATAATTACTATTTTTATTGGTATATAAATAAAAATTAATATTGGGTTTATTATGATCTTATATTTATGACATATTATTTGCTACAGGGGTACGATGTTTTATTTTAATTGATAAAATGAGATTAAGAAAACAATTATTTTCTTGCATTTTTATTAGTTAATGTGATTTAAAAAAAATAAAATAAGAAAAGAATTCTTTAAAAATAATATTTTTATTAGGAATACAATATGTTTTAAAAGAAAAAAAAATATAAAAATATATATATTCATTTAAAGAAGGACATTTTTGACCCATTTGGTAACAATAAGGACATTTTTGGACCAAAGTATCATTGACAAGGGTATTTTTGAACCAAAAAATAAATCAAGGATATTTTTTTACCCTTTTCCTGTAGTGTCAGGACATTTTTGACCCATTTTTGATAGTACAAGAGCATAAATAACCCAAAATATAAACGAAGAATATTTTTATCCTTTGTGACAGTACAAGAGTATTTTTTACCCTTTTCCCTTTAAAAAATGAATGTTGATGTGTGTGAACTATTTTATATTGGCAAATAGTTTAAAACTCTTAAACTAGAACTTCTTATTTTGTTTTTAGGTATGCTCTTGTAATAATATTGACAGGGATTATTCGAAATCGACTCTTTTTCCCCGTAAAAATTGTTGAGAAGAATATTGATTCAATTGTTCGAGAAACAGAGATCAATCATGAAGAATTCTCCATACTACACCATAGAAGGGATCTAATGAGAGAGGAACCATTGCACTGTTGTGTTGAATTGAAATCAGTTTGTATTTACATTGATCATCATCTATTTATAGAGTGAGCAAACAAACTCTAACTACTCTCTAACAACTCTAACAACCTTCTAACTAACATATGTGGGCAGTAACTAACTAACTGATTCTGATTGACTAACGAACAATCATACAACTAATAATTAATCTCAACACCCCCCTCAAGTTGGAGGTGATATCAGCACGACCAACTTGTCCAAAATAGCAGAATGTTTGATTCCTGTCAATGCCTTAGTAAGAATATCAACCAACTGATTTTCAGTTCTTGTGTGATGCAGTGAGACAAGCCCCTCTTGGAGTTTAGCTCTCACAAAATGACAATCAATCTCAATGTGCTTGGTTCTCTCGTGAAACACAGGGTTCTTGGCAATCTGCAAAGCTGATTGGCTATCACAGTACACAGGGAAGGGACCATTCTTTGGAACAGTAAGCTCTTCAAACAATCTGTCTAGCCAGACCAGTTCCCCAACTACCTTCCTAAATGATCTATATTCCGCTTCTGCTGAGGAGAGCGAAATGGTTTCTTGCTTCTTGGATTTCCAACTGATAAGACTGGAACCTAGTAGCACAATATACCCAGTGATTGACTTTCTTGAATCAGGACATGCTGCCCAGTCAGATTCACAAAAAGCTTGTACACTAAAGTCATCAGATGAGTTCATGAACAATCCCAATGTTGGGTCTCTCTTGAGATATCTAAGGACATGATATGCTGCCTGTAAGTATGGTTCCCTAGGGTCTTGCATGAATTAGCTGAGATGATGGACTCCATATGCAATATCCAATCTTGTGTTGGTCAAAAAGTTGAGTTTCCCAATCAGCTTCCTGTAGGTACTAGGTTCTGATATTGACTTCCCCTCATTGGCTTTAAGTTTCACTGTTGCATCCAAGGGTGATGTAACACTGGAATATTGAGAACAATGATAGTCTCTCAGGAGCTCAAGAGTAAATTTCCTCTGTGAAATGAGGACTCCTCCTTCAGTGTAGAGAATTTTCAGCCCCAAAAAATAGTATAATTTGCCCAAGTCTTTAATCTTGAACTGATTGTGAAGAAAGTTCTTGAGATGCTCAATTTCCTCAAGGTCAGTACCTGTGAGTAGGATATCATCCACATACACAGCTATGAAAACTAAAAAAGTTCCCTTCTTTTTGTAAAACAAAGAATAGTCATTTAAAGAGTGAGTATATCCCCTCAATTGAGTGCATCAGATAACTTGGCATACCACTGTCTACTTGCTTGCTTCAGTCCATACAAGGACTTGTTCAACTTACAAACTAAGACTTTGGTGTGAATGTCTAGTCCTTGTGGAGCCTCCATGTATACCTCTTCATGTAGTTCTCCATGTAGAAAAATATTATTCACATCCAATTGGTATATATTCCAATGTTTCTTTATAGCAGTAGCTATTAAGGCCCTCACAGTAGTCATTTTAATGACAGGAGAGAAAGTCTCTGTGTAATCCACTCCATAATGCTGAGTATATCCCTTCACAACAAGTCTAGCTTTGTATCTTTCTATGCTGCCATCTGCCCTATGCTTTATTTTGTATACCCATCTACATCCAATGGCCTTCTTACCAGGAGGCAATGGTATAAGGTCCCAAGTATTGTTGTCATGAAGTGCAGTCAGTTCTTGTGTCATTGCTTCTTGCCAGGCAGGATCCATGGCTGCCTCATCATATGATGAAGGTTCACAATCATGTGATACACTCAACACAAGAGATTGACTGTTAGGATATAGTGATTCAGAAGCTATATGATGATGTTTGCCAAAGGATGCATTCAATGAGTGATGAGAGGTTGTAGGTTTAGGTTGATGTGTGGTGTAGGAATAGTTATTGAGATATGTGGGGACCTTATGTGTTCTAGTAGATCTTCTAATGGGAGAAGTGTGTTCTTGTGGATACTGTGTGGGAATTGCATTAGTTGTATGATCAGAACTACATTGTACACTCTCAAAGTTAGGCTCAACATTATATTCGACACTTGATGATTTGAAGAGGGAATAGGACTATCCACCATAGGGGCTGAATAATCAAACACAGGAGTAGAATAGAGATGAGGTGTAGGTGAATTAGTAGCTTTGCTCATCATAGAGAAGGGGAACACTGTTTCATGAAATATAACATCCCTGTATGTGTAGATTTTATTGTTGGCCAGACTCAGTGCTCTATACCCTTTTGTACCATAGGGATATCCCACAAACACATGTGGAGTTGTTCTTGGATCAAATTTAGTCCTATGGAATTTAGGTATGGTTGGATAACATAAACATCCAAAGCGTTTCATGTGAGAATATTGAGGCTCTTGGTTGTATAGTAGTGTAAAAGGGCATTTGTTGTGGAGGTTGGTAGTTGGAAGTCCGTTAATGATGAAGGTTGCTGTTAGAATGTATTCACCCCAGTATTTTGGGGGCAATTTGGATTGGAAAAGTAATGCTCTAGCAGTTTCCAGGAGATATCTATGTTTT
>JBCEWC010008850.1:0-19422 GCA_038996855.1 Solanum aculeatissimum | reverse complement strand
AGTTTTATGTCTCGGTATTTTAACATGGTAATAATTTGTAGCATGTACTGTAGTAGTATGGGTAATGTAGAAAAAAAAATCTTGCAAGATATTGGTTTAAATTATTTTGAAAGGTGCTTACGCCATAAACATGTTTAAATTATTATAAATTCATTATTCAATTATGATTAATATTTCGAGTATTAAACCCTTAATATTTTTGCAAGTATTACGTAAGCCTAAAATTTACAGAAGTGGCATCCTCTCACGAGGGTTGTCACACCACCTCAATGCCTCATTCGATGCTAAGTCATCCCACAAAATACTTTAAAGCATGTACTTAGTCAAGTAATGAAACTTAGAATCATAGGTAGCAATTTCATAGAGTAGCTTGAAACTTTTGGAACCACCAAGTGAGAATGGTCCTTTCACTTTGGGGACCATCATAAACATCTTTTAAGGGCATCATCGATACACTTATATCTTTGACAAATCATTAACTTAAAACCTTTATTTTATGACCTCATCATCATCATTATATCATATAAAAATCATCTTAAACTTAGTAGGCTTGTCAATTGATTTGAAAACTCATAAAACAAGAGGATAATGCATGATCATGGAAAATATGCATGTTTAAAACATATACTAAGTAGCCCACACATCATTAATTAATCCCTAAGTAATGGGGTTATAGTCATCAACTCAACACTTATGAAAAAATATGATAAAACATTGCATAATATCATTGCAGACAAAATACATGGTAATGCATCACAAAATCATCATTTAAATCATTGACATGTATAAGGGTATTTTTAAGGAACTTAAAGAAAAGGTAAAAAAGTTTGAGGAAGAACTTTGTGCATAAAAGTAAGCCACAAATCAACTCACACACCTTGATTGGAGTCGAGGAAGAAGGAACATGAAGTTTTGGGAAAGAACCTTGAAACCCTAGCCTTTGCCTCCCTTGTTCTTGAGAGTATTTGCCTTAGAATATTTTTAAGAGAATGGGAGAATGAAAGGAATGAGGGATCCTTAGAGGGTTTTAAGTCTGCTTAGGGGCTTAGGGAATCTGAAAACGATGTAATTGTAGGCCTAAGATACACGAAAGGGACAAAAATGCCCTGTGTTATAATTGACAGATTCAATCCGAAGACCCTGATTATGGGTCGTGAACTCAACCACGGATCGTGGTTTGAGTCATTCGTTCTCATTTTTCAATTTTCAAAGTCTGATTTTCGACCTCCAATTTCACAAAATTCATCCACGAGTCGTGGATCATCTCGTGGTATTTTATTTCTTAGGGCCCCATCCACGAACCTTAACTATGGACCGTAAACAGGATCATAAGTTGTCTTGTTAATCGTTGTTTTATTTCCATTAATCCAAATTTTTCATCAACTCAGGGCTTTAATCTACGACCCCTTTTCATGGGCCACACTTCACTCCATGGGTCGTAGATGGCCCTCATGAATCCCTTGACACTTAGAAATTTTTTCAAATTCTGAGGCCCATATTCACAAGCTTGATCTACGGCTCATAGATTAAACCACAGGTCGTGAACTGAACTCGTGAATTGGTCCTAAATTTTTTCGATTTCACTTTTTCTACATTTTATAACTTCCCAACTTGAGGGTCCTTACCTTAAGATCAAGGATTAATTGATGGGAAGTGAAAATATAAGTTGAAAATGACTTACTCAGCGTAATCATTACAAAAATCAAGTGAAATTGCCTCTCTCTGAGCTACGAATTATTAAAAATGATGGTAAAGGGTTAATTTTCATCTAAACATTATTTTAGGTCATTAATTGACCATCGTGACTACAACTACTATTCACCACAATCACGAAGTCCATCAAAATAACCCATCGTGATCACGGGATCTACCTTCACGATCGCGAAGGACAATTTAATAGAGTTCCATGATTGTGAACTATAGTGTCGCCAATGCAAAGAAGGTCACACCATACATCAACAACTTTCAACAAAGCTCAAATCACAAAATGGACCTTTAAAATTCGTTCAGAATTCTGTACAATAAATAATATATGCAACCTTAATAAATATGACATTTTGAACTCAATAGAATTATCGAAAATTGAATTTGAGGTCTCTTTGACCCGAAATCTGATAAGTCGCAAGTAAACTAATTTAGACCCTAGAAATATCAAATCGCTACTGGAACATCCAAAAATTATATCAAAAATCGTTATGGCGCAAAAATTGTCTCTTGAAACCAGTGGAATGATCATAAATACACTTCGAGTACTCGAACACAAAATGTTGACCAAAGTCAAACCTAAGTGAAACTTTAACTCATATTTCCAACTTCATATGCCAAATCCACATAACGACTCCAAATATAGTTTTGACAACTCTTTTAAACAAATTTTCATATTTCGAAGCTGATGAAATTTGTTTCGAGACTCTAATATCTACATGACTCAAAAACTCAAAATTAAACAACTTAAGTCTTTAAAACTCAACTCTTTAGCAAAAACCTAACTTTTTACAAGATTTTGAAAAATCAACTTTCAAAACTAATCAAATATGATTTGGGACAACTATTGAAAGGGATAAAATGATGATTTTTTCAAAAATGCCAAAAATGACCTTTAGAGTCATTACAGAATTACTATTAATTTATAATATTAATAGGACCATATATTTATATAAGGATTTTTTAAAAATATATTATCTTATTTTTTTTATCAGAATCGATGATTTTTTCCACTTGCTCAAGTCGAGATTGGAGAAAAATATTATTAAGATCCAAAAATAGATGTGATGACTCTCGCCTTATCCCACCTAAACAAGTCAGCCTAAGGGAGTGTTTGGATTGAATATTTTTAAGTGACTTATAAGTTAAAAGTCAAAAGTTATAAGTTGGGAGCCCCTACTTTTGGCTTTTGGCCTTTTCTGGTATCTTTTAAACTTTAAAAAAGTATTTTAAGCACTTTTTTGTGTTACCCAAACACTTTAAAAACTTAAAAAGTATTTAAAATTCAAAATTCAAAAAAATAAGTCAATCCAAATACACACTAAACCTAGTATGATGATAAAATACAAAATTAAAATAAGGATTAAAAAATTAATAATAGTCAATAATGTAGATAACAAAGTCAACTTAATTAAAACCTCTCAAAACTCAATTGTCGAGCCTCTAATATATTTTAATAGATTTTAATAAGGGTGTCAAAATGAGCCCAAATATAGGCAACCCGTCCAACTTGCCCAAAATTTTATGGGTTGGGGCTCAAGATAATTTGTATTGGGTTTAATCACAACTCGTTCAAGTCATAACCCATTTTGAAAGAATCTCCAATTGAGCCCAATTTAACCTCCAATTTCAATCCATTCTAAGGCTCTTTACTTGCATTGACGTATTGTATGTTTTCTATCTATTTTATAATTTATGTGATTTATCTATCTATTTGTAACTTTTTTTATTTATTTTTTAGTTGAAATTCAAGTTGTGGTTATAAAAAGTAAACAATATTATGTTAAAATTATTGAGATTGAACAGGTCAAATTGGGTGAGTCATGACCCAACCTGAATTTTAGCCAACTTGAGCCCAACTCGTTTGAGCCCAAAGTAAATTTGGATGGGTCATAACCCAATCCAATTTCTATTTCAACTCATTTTAACATTCTCAATTTCAACTCAACCCGCCTATTTGACACCCCTAGATTTGAAGGGAAAAAATACAAGTTTCAAATGACATTATCTCTAAAGTAGAACAATATCATAAATAGGAGTGAGAAGTCCGTTGGAATGACAAACAACTATCTTACAAATTCTCTAAATGAAGCCTTAGACAAAAAGAAGAGACAAAGTATCATGAAGATTTGGGCTCGTAACCTACACAAATGTAGAAGGGATGATTACCAAATACACATGATACTCGACAAGCAAAGTCTTAAACACAAAATCAAGTAATATAGAATACGGATACTCCTAACACTCTAACCGAACCTGCAAAACTATAACCTGCATAAAAATCAGTCCAACGTATAGTTCACAATTTACATAATATATGACGCACAACAACATATAAGTAATAAAAGGCTAACTACATACGGGATCAAGTTCATCAGTCACAATTTCACTGAAAGGCACTACGAATTCACAAATGATAAAGATATGAGCTGCAATAAAATGTAATGGCAAGTATGTTTGATCTAGTAATATGCACCCATTGTATCTCAGTTTGGGATTCATGGGAAACTTTTTAGTCCATGCATCTATCGCGGTGCATGACATAACCCTCGATAATAGAAATCCATCGTGGTGTGCGACACGTCCCTCGAAATGGTATATTCTCTTTAATTCTTATTCTTCCCCACTTCACATAACACTTGTCACAACTTTGTCCCAGAACCAATGCAAATAGACATGTTTATGCAAATAATGAGGAAATGCCCATTTTCAATACAATGCGCAATTCACAACAACACAATCATGATACAACATCCACATTAAATCAATAAACCTTTCAAAATCATTCTCAATACATCACACCTTAATATATAATCAAATTGCCCTTTATTACCCCTTTTTCATCATTAGTATCATTCAATAATGTCAATCCATCACCAAGTCTCATTACTCTCCAACACATACAACAAGAAAGTACAAGATTCTATAGGCTTAACAAAGATTGAGAAATTCACTTACTGTAAATAATTGGATAATCACTCCAAGACTTGAATCTTCCCCTTTCATTGGACTTCCAAATCAGTGCAATCTAATTAAATAAATAATCACAATAAGATTTCAAAACTAACAACAACATATATATATTTTAGCCGAAACTAAAATTTCAAAACTTAATGCCAATTAACATGTCTAACTCTACTATAAAAAGGATGTAGAAAGAGAAAATAATACAACAATTCTACCTCACAGTGCTTTGACTTTCCAATTATTGTCAATTCTTCACCTATTTTGCTCAATGATTAATCATAATTATCATTCAATATTTTGTTGTAATTACTGTCCAACAGTTACCCCAAATGGGCAATGACACCTTCACTGGAAAGCTTCAACATCCACCAAAAACAATAACCATATTTCTCTAAAAATTTAAAGTTTATGTGAGTTCACTATTATTATTTTGAAAGTTTTTTGACTGTTTTTTTATAAGTCTATTTTAATTGAAAAAAGATTCTTCAGGTAGAAATTTAGTTATAATAAGAAAAAAAATTATTTAATTTTTATTATATTTATTGTAGTAAATATTTAATATCATTAAAATAATGTGTAATGATTGAAGAAAAATGATGAAAAGACAATTTTGCCTAAAAGAAGTCTTTTAGTGAGCAAAAGTTCAATTAAAAGATCTTTATGCCTTTAATATAGTATATATTATCACACAAATCGATGTCATGTGATACGCTTTAAGGAGTCGTTTGGTAGAGTGCATTAGCAAAAATAATGCATGCATTAACTCTTTGTATTAGTAGGACCTTCTTTGGTACACTTTTTCATATTATGTATAACTAATGCAAGTATCAGTTATACACTCTATTGTGTATTAAGGTGTGGATTACTAATACCATTGATTTTTAGGTATTAGTAATGCAATATTTTTAATGCATGCATTTGTGACGACCCCTCCTTGCGAGTTCACATACTTAGGTGTTGTCTATGTCAGGGTCAGTCAGTTCACACATTCATCACTCTTCACACTGCAGCGCTACGGGGTATCAAACCCGGTACCTCACGCTTCTTTACACTATCCAAGAGGAGTCACCTATCACCAATTGAACTATAGTTTGTCATGCCCCGAGAGAGTATCCTTGGCTTGACTAGCATTTGAAGAACCATTGTTGATTCCCCAAGAGTGGCCTCATCGTCACATCGTACTCAACAACGGAAGAATACTCAAGAAGAGACATCAACAGATAAATAAAGATCCTATAAAAATAATTCTCAATGAACAAGTTTGGAAAAATAAGATTCTCAACAATCCTCTACTCAATATTTATGAAGCCTCTACCTCTAAACATTTAGATGGTATCATGACAGACCATGGCTATCCCAACTCAAAGGAAAATGCAATACTCAATAGAAGAATAAAAAGGGATCCTCCGAGAAGCAAGAAGGACTCACCAACTCTGGAAATATGAAAACTGAACCTCAACGATGCGCCTGCTGAAGTCCTCTATCACCTGTATCTGCATCATTAACAATGCAGATCCAAACATATGTCAATACATAGAATATACTAGCATGTAGAATAGCTCAAGGAAACAAATAAGGCTCAGACTTAAATCAATTGACTCGACTCGTTCTCTCATAACTCAACTCAATAAATAATGCAAGTTTAAAATTTAAAATCATGCCTTAGAAAGAGACTCAATTTTTCATGCAACTCAGTTTAAAAACATAATATGCTCAGTCAAGTGTTGCTTGGAAGTTTCTCTAACCGACATAACTCCTACCACCATGAATTTGGTAATGCACAACGAAGCCGACGTCGTTGTCACGCTCGTCCTAAACTTGCCAAGGTAAAGGATGTCAACCTATCCCTTTTTCTCTCTCGAATTCAAAGAGAATGTCCATATTTTGGGACACACGCCGTCAGAGTTAACTGCACGACTATCCGACGCTGGCAATGTAGTTTTGGAGTGTTATCATCCTCTTACCCGCTCGGTGCTCAATACTCATTCCAAGACTAAAACGTGCTCATGCAAATCAACTCAAACTTATCTATTTGACTCATCTCAAACAACTCAGCTTGATTACTCAACAACTTAATAACTCAAGGTCACCATTCATGCAATGCAACTCGGAACTTGGACTCACATCATACAAGACTTCAATTCATACAATCACTTAATCTCATAACAATCATGCTCAACACATAAGACACGTGGGATGCTCAACACATGTATATGTAAAGGTAGGAATATGTACTCTTTATGCTTCATTTACTCAGTTCAGACAATCACAATTTGATCTCAATCCAATTAAATGCAACAACGGCTATATAGAGTAATGCAATTCGAAGTGCACAATACAAAATGTAATTTTATACTCGAATTTCCTATAACCAGCATGCAACTCATTGATTCAATCATATATATACATGAAAAACTCCGATTAAATGCAAGCAACTCAAAGACTTGAATCATAAGATTCTCAATACTCAATTTTGATACATAACTAGACTCAAGATTACGAAGGGACGCGTGGATGGACTCAGTCCTACGGTTTGGGAAGCCTTACATACCTGGAAATTGGAAGAACAGTCAACCTCTATCGATTCTCTCATTGGAACTTAAAACCCTCGCTCTGCTCCCTTCTCCGACGCTCTCAAGAGTTTCTAAGTGTGTATTAAGGGATAATACACTTGGGGTAGTGATATAGGAATTAAATTAAGTCCAAAACGTCGTGGGATTTAATTAAAAAGGATAGGAATAAACAAAAATATCCCTCTTAAAAACTGTCGAATGGACCTACAAAACTCCATTTACGGGTCGTAGATCCACTTACGACCCGTAAATGACCTCTCGTAAGTGAGGGTGTCCAAAAGTTGGATTACTGAAAATTACACTGGACTTACGAAACCTCTTCCTACGGGTTGTAAGTCTAAGTACGGATCGTTGGGTGACTCATAACTCAGGGTTTCAGAAATCTGGATCTTGGAGGTTTCAACCTACAAAACCTAATTTTACAGGTCGTATAAAGAAGAACGGGTTGTTTTGTCACTCATAACTCAATATACAAAAAAGTTGATTTTTGAACCACCATCCTATGAAACCTGATCCACAGGTCGTGAAATTTTGTACGAGTCCTAGATTGTCTTGTACATGAGCCTCAGACTTGAATTTTTTTTACTAAAAGTTATCAAGGTGACCTTCGAGACCTCATCTACAGGTCATAGGTGGTCCTCGTGATTTTCTCTAGTGACTTTTATCAATCATTTTTCTTAGTTTTCTCTGGGTCTCTATTCATACTAGGTAGGATAAATTTGGGGGTGTTACAGCATTAGCATGATTAAAGACTCATTTGCCCCTCAAAACTTTTTTCACATCTTTTCCAATCATAACTGTGGAGGATATATTTGTAAATTTTTTTATGCAATGCATGATATTTTTAATGCATCAAAGCAAACAAATGCATAAAAATATTCAATGTATAATTAATGTCAACATACTAATACATGCATTACTAATGCAAGCATTATTTTTATACACTCTACCAAACGACCCCTAAATGTACATATCGTGATGCCCCCGACATATTCAAATCTTGGATCCACCACTAAATATAAAATAAGTAATACAAAGATTTTTTATATATATTTCAAATTGTCAAGTTATCATAAATAATGTGGAAACATTAATTTATCTACCACAAACCTTTAATTCATGAGCACAAATTGTCAAGGTACTCATACTCACCAAATTTGATATATTATCACTTTAGCTCTTATTAAATGGTATGTCTGATAGAACTAAAAAGGCAAATGTTTTTAATAATAGTGATGTTCGAACCAATTTACGCGCACACTTGAGAAAGTCGAAAAATATACGGTGAGTGGGACATTATGTCATAGCAAATTTAACCAAACTTGTACAACCCTTTCTGATACATAACAAAGGACAAAGAAACAGTGCACACTATATCAAAGATCTTTGTAAAAACTTCAAAGATCTTTGTATTATAAGCCTTTCAACTTTACCCTATAATTTCAAGAACCTCACAATGAGTCAAAAAGAATGGAATTGGAACATTTTACAAGACAAGCTTTTCACAGATTATGTCCTGAAAATGTGTATCATTACATGAAAAGAGGAAAAAAAAAAGATCAAACGTTAATATCTGAACGCTTATATCTGGCACTGCTCATGTCTTGCGTGCTGGCAAATCTGGGGATGCTATAATTGTCAGGTGTGGACATGGGTTGCTGTGGGTAAAGAGTGGGAGGCGGGGTGAGATTGCGTTGAGCTGGTAAAGGAGGGAGTGTGTTGTACTTGTAAGAGTCACCGATATAACTGCAACAAGGAACACAGATTATCAATACAATTTAAAGAACACGAAAACATAGATGGAGTAGGTGAAAACACGAGGAGTAAGAAGTAAAAACACACTGCTGTCACTGAATATAACACTACTCTAAAACATAAAATGTCTCCATCCCTATCAACCATAAATTCGTCTTGACAACTGACACTTCAGAACAATTATAGCAAGCATTCATTCACTAGTAAGCATACTTAAGGTGCAACAGAAAAGCTTTATGATAGCACCCAATTTTTCTGATTCGGCAGTTCGATCTATGATTTATCATTCATGGACGTTGATAAAATCCAATCCATTTAGCAGCACCTTAGGTGAGTCAATCTTTATTGGACAGCTAACAAAATATGTTTTACGTGAACTTTTTTTCCATTCTCCCCTTGTCTTAAGGAGTTGTCTATCTAGCCCATTCAACATGGTCATGGCATTCTATTCATGACACTTGGGAAGTTCACCGTAAACGGAAACATGTCAAGCACCACTTCTTGGGTGATGGAACACCAGGATTTACAACACTATGGGAAGGTGGACATTCAACTATGTTCATGTCCAACATGAAGATAAAAAAGGCCCTATTATCAAGCAGAAATCATAATGCAAAATAAAAAGTAAATTTGGAACTTGAGACAGGTTGCTTTAACACACAATCCTTCATAGTTCACAGCTATGTTGCTCGGATTCTCCAAAATGTTGCCGCACCCGTATCAGATCTTCCCAAAATGAACTACTTTTGGAGGATCCAACCAGCACATGTCAGCATTAGTAAAGAGTCCACACAACATAGGTTCACAGTCAGGATCATCAATCAATGGTTGACAACAATAGATGGAATGTGTTTTTCCACAAGTATGGAAGGAGTTAACAGCAAACAATTTTCACTGAATCAACAGGCATACCTTGAACTTTTACTTTTATACAAGTGATCATCATCATTTGAAATTTCGCTCGATCCGTGCAGTGGTTTCTGAATTGGCGTAGACCAATGATTACCAGGTAGATCATCTGAGAAGTATCTCCTCCTGATTAACTGAAAATAGCGAACCCCACACTTCAATAATGTAGGATAGATCAAGTAAATCTCACTTTAAATGCAAAGCAATAATATACAGACCATGCGGAAAAACTTCATGACAGCTTCTTTGTCATATCTTGCTCCCTTAGCGGCCTGCAAGATTTCAAGGGGTGAAAACACAACACATGTAAATCCATTGACGCTTACTTAAGAAGAAAACTGAACTTCTTATTCACCATTTATGAGACACATGTATAAACTCAACATTCGCCATGATTATTAGCCACAAGACTAGTTCAAGCCAGATGCATGTTTAGAAATTTTGAGAGTTGCTGGGGCAGGGGTTGTGGAGAGCAAGGGTAAAAGAAAGTAAATGAGGTATAGAGAAAGTATATCTATCAGTTCAATTCGATAATAGGCTGGAGTGCATGTCCATAACTCACAGCACCTGCTTCTCTTCATGTTGACCATAATTGTTACAAAGAAACTGACATTCAATGGCAAATATCCTCACAATTAACAAGCTCCTCAGAGAAAAATCAACTGGTAGGAAACAAAAGCTGCTTATTTCATAAGCTTGCTATCAAAGAAGCTAAAGCTTTTTCCTTTTAAAAGCTTCAGATTACCCAATGTAACAAAGTAGCTATTGTTCTTTTCTACTTTTCTTTTTGAGGATTTGGTTGCAATGTAATGAAAAGACAGCCTATGGTGAGTAAGGCCAAAACAAATGCTTTAATTTGTCAAGCTCAAAACACATGTCCATGAGCATCTTAGACCTTCAAGAACATCTTTCTAATAATGGAACTGAGATGTGTAACGAGTAAAAGTTCACCATGATGAAGAAATAAAGGGATTTGAGAATTAATTTAGCAATTATTCAAATCTAATTAGCTCCAAACCAATAATAAAGGGTGATCAGAGAATCTCAAGCATGAAATATTGTCCCAAAAAAGGAGAGGAAATGAAAACCAAGTGGAAGAAGGAAAACACATCCTGTCCCCTTGGTTCAGTTAGCAGATCATTCAAGACAACAATCTCTTCTTCATATGTGAGACCGTCAGCTTTATATTCTAAATCATAAAATATATACATACACACACAGACACACACACATATACACATATATATAAATATGAAATATAGTTATTCCCATCCAGATAATTCCCAAGACTGTTGGAAGAGGCAACCAATTTTTTGGTCTGCAAACACAAGAAAATGTGCAGGGAGTAGAGCTCAGAAGGAGGTTTGAGAATAGGACAAGGTAATGTCCTTCAGATTTAAACAAGGAAAGAGTTTCAAATCTACATGCATGCACCTCCCTAAGACTGCTAACCTTGATAAGCATTTTTAACTGAATGAGAAGAAGATGAAAACTTATATTGCTATGCCAATAAAAACTTGGCTTGACAAGAGGGAACACTGTTGTGAGACCACAACAAGAAGCTGATCTTAACGTACTAGCATGGACAAATAAGTAAGAACCCTTCCACAGTAACAGCTTACGGATCAGCAATTTAAGTTGCCTGAAAGATGATTGTTTTTCATAACAAAACAAGATGTATCACTCTTAAAAAGTTCTCACATGTGAATCAATACAATTTGTGTAGTATAAAATTACCGCAACAAGACCTCCACCACCAGGAAAACTCTCAGTCAATGGGATCTCTTCGCTTGAAGGAAGTAGACCTTGCTTCTCAACCCACTGCCGAGCCATATCAACAAGATTGCCACTGCTTCCTCTTATACCCTCTTTAGTAGCGATATCTGCTTTATTGCCAATGACAATGTAAGGAACAGGGAGACCACCAGGACCTCCTGAAGCTAGAGGAGCCGAGAATGTCCCTGCTGTTGCTATCTCTACAGCCCACTTCTGTAAGCTTGTCTTTGTCCTTCTTTGAGATAGATCATATACAAAGATAACACCTAAGGTGGAATTTGAAAATCGTCTATATTAGTTTTCATCCAACTATCATCAGGATGAATAGTTATACAAAGTGGTCTCTCCCCACCACCTTAGAGAGAGTATATAAAAGTAAAACCTCGAGAGGAAATAAAAGTGATTTCACAGGTGTCCAGACTATCATCAGTACGTATACTTCAAAGAAAGAGAGTTGTCCATTAACTTCTCCCAAATGAAGGAAAAATCTAACAAACAAAAAATATGATGACAACAAACATCTAAAAACAACTCTGGTTTCTGTTTATATAAACAAACATAATCAGTTATCTAGAACATTTGCATACTTTAACCATCTTCTGACATTAATGATCAGGTCATCCCGAATAGATATTGTAACTTGTACATGTTTGCATAAGAAAATATTATTAGGCATATAAAACAGTTTAAGAGATGAGGCTAGTTGCTCACCGTTAATTTGTGAGTAGAACAGAGAACGGCAGTCTTTGTAACGATCATGTCCTGATATATCCCAGAGTTCAATAAAAAAATCTCTCTCAGCATCACCTTTTATGCTAGTTGAGGAGCTACCAGAATTTCCAAAAGTAGTGTGCTTTACAGAAGAAACAGCAAAAAGTTAGTTTTGATATTGCATCTCAGCACATCCATAATATAGAGAGAACAAAATTCTGTGAATCATACTTTTACTCCAACTGTACAGCCAATTGTTTGAGGAGGACGAGCGATGGAAGAACCATTGAGAATCAGATGAACAAGAGAAGTCTTCCCCACACCTACCAGAAAATATGAAGCAGAAAAATGGTGAAACTAGGAGCCGAAAACAAGGAATTGCTGTGCATAAATAAAAAGGGAGAAGCAAATATCCAGAACTTCTTACAAAGTTTGAGTATCACAGGGGAAAAAGCTAACACCAAACAGCAAAGACTTGAACACTGAATAAGAAGACTACATCGGGATGAACTTAGATTATACAAATTGAAGACTAAAACCTAGTGTACCCAACGAAACATTCCACCAGTGCTTCATCTGATGTATCCAGGATTTTTCATAAAGGCTAAAAGTCAAGCACGACTGTGAAAGCAAAAGAACACAGGAAAAATAAGCAACAGTAAATGGAGCAACAATTTTCACTATATTCCCAACTACATAAATTTTCATCCCCACAAATAAATTTTATGCAGAGATCCTCAAAGCTATTTTGTTTTATTGTTGTTGCTTTTTAAAAAAAAATAATGGTGGTCCTCAATGATTATTAAAGTATACAAAGAAGCTGTAAGTTGTAATTCTTCCTTGGCACAAATAAATCCAATATATGGGAGCACTATGGAGTCATTGTTTGAAGTGGAATCTCAATTACTAGCATCTTATCTAGCTTTCTAGTCCAGTATGATATCTGTGTATCATGTTACATATATAATTGTCAAACTCCAAAAAGAGCTTCAAGTTTATTTTTGTAATTGAAACTCCCCAAAAGGGCTTCAATTAGTCTAATTGTCTAAGTTTTGAACAGACAATATGAAGTCAACTAAACATTATCTGACATACTTATCTGCATTTTTTTCCATTTTAAAAAGAACTACAGATAAGTAGTTGTCAAGTTATGTTTAATTGAAGCTTCAACTTCCTATCGTTTGTTTTAAAATACTTAAACAAGACTTGTAGGATGCCACTGACTGATAATTCATTTCAGGGAAGTGTTACCTAGCAGAAGAGAGAGAGAAGGAAGGCTGGGGGAAAGGACGATATCTTGAGTTCACAAAGTATAGTACTCAGGTTAACAGACTAAAAATGGATCATTTACATGAATACGTGCAGCTAGCAATCACGCAATAATGGCAAAGAAGCTAAAAAGTGAGAATCTCAAAGAACGCCAGACTTATGGAACACTGCTGTGATTTGATGCAGTATTCCACATTCCATGTCAAGGACCATGATGCTACTCCAGCTATTTAAGTGGAAAAATCAAAGCTCGGAACGGGAAAAGTAAATATGAATATATAGTGGATTTTTGCAATATCCTTAGCAAGTACTATTTGGACTTTGAAACATTCCTAGGTTAAAGCCACTTAGTATAGTTTCTAACATAAGATGACCACATTACATGGCCACAGGCTTATGTCATACAGTGAAGCTACTTTGAAATTTTGGCGTAGTAATTCAAAGCTTTATTTTGAACTCACTGAAAGAATAAGAATTCCCAATGTGAAAAATCTTGCGTTTACAGAAGTTCAGCATAGCAGAGGAAGAGAGGCAAAATGGAGCTGTGCATGTATGGTTAAGGAAACTTTAGAGGTAAACTGCCTGCTGACAAAGCCAAAATAACTGGTATCTGAGTTATTGGAGAAAGCTGAAGATATGACAAAAAGATTTGAATTGGCAAACATGCCTGAAATTCCTCAGAGGCCATGCTTATGTAGGATATCAGTGGATCGAAATGGTAAGCAGAAAAGTGAATTGCATAAAAAAACATCTCGTGACGAATCTGATGACAATTATTTTTACTATCCTGCAGCTAATTATTTTCATCAGGAGGATCTGATGCATTTTCATTGTCATTGGGTGAAAGGTTAGTCTGTGACTGTCAGTTATTTGCTTGAGACTGCATCGAAGCTAATTCTTCTTAAATTTTCAGTTCCAATCAATGGCCTCTTCCTAGGTGATACTGAGGAAGGCTGGACCCTTTGTTATTTTATTTGTTTCTCTCTTTACTGTTCAAAGAAGAAGTTTGTTAAGTGTATACACACTTTGTATGAGAAAGAAAGGATATAAACATAGTGGTTGTCTAACGAGATACTATGTAGAATAAGATCGTTAGGTGAGTCGCATATTGGGCTCCAAAAAATTATCAAACAAAGAATTTTCATTTAGAAATCACAAGATTCTTCTCTGTCAACCCCTATTTATATTTTGACCAAAAGCAAAACAAACCCCTTTGGAAATCTTACCTGAATGGTATTTCTTTCCTGTAGTTCAAATATTTCGTACAGTGCCCAATAAATTATTGGGAGTTCTTTTAATGGTTTCAGTACTTGCGGATTATTAAAATACCTTTTTTAGAAAATGTTAATAAATTCCAAAATCCATTTCGCTACTGAGTTAAGCTACGAGCCCATGGTTGTGTGGTGAACATTTGCCAGATAAAGAACATAAGCCATCCCCTTCGTTTGAATGGCATGGCTATCAACTAGTTAGATTAATGTTAGGTAGAAGTTAACATCCAACAATTTTCAAGGAATATATATTGGAGGTCAATTTGATGATGGTGGCTGGCCCCAGATTCTGCAGTTGAAAGATTAGCCTCCATCTGATTACCTCAACATGGCATGGAGGTTCTTAGCGGCTTTACTTTTAAGGAGTACAAACATACACAATTTAGCTACCTAAATCTTGCTGTCAAACTGTAAAAAGGGTCGTTGGAGCCTGAAATGAGACCATAGACATCTATTGCTTACAAGTTCCTCAGGAGCTGGGGTATTTAGAATCTGTGACTAAGTTGCATCATGATATGTCTGACGTGGTGAATGAGTCGAGACATATTCAAGCAATAACCCACCAACTGACTGGCTTTCAGAAACAGGAACACTGAGAAAAAGAACAAACAACAAATAACAACATACCCAGTGCAATCCCACAAGTGAGGTCTGGGGAGGGTAAAAATGTACGCAGACCTTACCACTACCTCATAGAGGTAGAAAGGTTGTTTCCGGGAAAACCTCGTCTCAAAAACCCATAAGCAGAATAAACTAGATACGGAAAAAAGGGAAAAGGAAAAGAAAACACTGAGAAAAAAGAACATGCTGCCAAAAATAGAAGGGCACTTCCGATGTCCAAGGACAATAAGGAATCTGAATGAAGTATCATCTGAGTTTTCATCAAAAAAATGAAGTATCATCTGAGTTGATTGAGGATCTGATCTCCCCTACGTGAGAGATGAAGTAGAATAGATAAAGGACTAACAGATCAATTTTCAGTTCAGAGCTTGAGTAGTAACCCAAATAGTGACAATCAATCAATTGTTGCATCTGCTTCCAGTTTGAGCCAGAGGGAGAGACTAGTGCTGAGGTGGTAATGGTGCAACCAATACTACAAAGACCTAAAGAAGCAAGCGGAGGAATTAAGTGACGAGTGCAAAGATAACCCGTGATTGAAAAAGTGAAGCATTTGAGAATATAGAAGGTGGTGCACTCTGGAACATCTTTAGAAGGTAAGATGTTCTGAAGTTAGAGGAATATCTCAGGGAGAACTTTAGGCATATCCACTGTTGCCTGGTGCACAGGCTATTCACCCTATGTATCAATAGAGCTGTATATGGGTGAAAGGCCAGAAAACATAGAATAGGAGCATATTTTACTTTTGGAACTTCAGAAAATTCAGGCATATCCACTGTTGCCTGGTGCACAGGTCATTCACCGTATTTATAAATGGAGCTACAAATGGGGCTGAAGGGCCAGAGAACACCAAATAGGGGCATATTTTACTTTCGGAACTTCTACTAAGTTAACAAAGTACCACAGGTTTAATGCACTAGATGTACTAACTACTGATTTTAGCACCATAAAACAGTGTAATCGACAACTAACGAAGCTTTCAGTTTTTTTTTTTCCTTTTTGGATAAGAATTAAGGAAGCTTTCAGTGTAAAGTGCTTCGTCACATTTTGAATCTATCATTGTGCAACCTAATGGATGTTCAAGGGAAGAAATTCAGCAAACAATATCAATTGACTACACTATATGAAGGGCTTTACCTGGTTGGTAGTAAGAAAGACTTGCGTAACACATGAGGTTTTGAAGAGAAAGGGGTGAATTATAGTTACCAGATGCCCACTTTGTGGTGAAACAGAAGAGACAAACAACCACCTTTTTTTGCACTGTAAATTCACAGCACAGTTATGGGCCTTGTTTCTTAACCTTGCTAACACAAGATGGACCATGCCTGAGCACACTGCAGATCTGCTGAGCTGCTGGATTAGAAGAGGAGGGAGCAAGAGCCAGAAGAGATGGTGGAAAATCATCCCGCACTGCATATGGTGGAATGTATGGAAAGAGAGAAATAGCAGAAGTTTTGAAGATAGGTCCAACTCCATCCATAAAGTAAATGGAATTGTATTGTATCATTCTGTTATTGGTGTAAAAAGACAGAAATAGATGAATTAGAACTAGTAGATTTGTTAGGATCTTTGTAATAGCTTCTACTTCTTTCTTTTTCCTTCTTTTTGAAGGTCTCCAGAATATCCTTAATGCTGAGGAATACAACGTTACCGATTTTTTTTAAAAAAAACTATATGAAGGGCATTTCAAAAGATCATATCTAAAACATTCGGTTCATTTAAACCCCAAAAAAAAAAGATGATATCCAAAGGATATTGATATATTTTGGATTGAGCCGCTAAACTCAGAAGATGATTTATCAAGAGCAAATGACGGTAATGTTTTGGTTGTACATACTTCTAAGAGTGAACACATGCACCAATATTTGTTGTCATCATGCTATTGAATTCATTTTATTTTTTTCTTGATATATATATATATATATCATTGCAAAAAAAACAAATCATATTAGTCTACTCTTAATAATCAGCTTTCCCCATACATTTACACCATTACCAAATGACCCTTAAGATGGTGTTAAATAGCCTCTAACATATTAACAATCATCTTGACACAGCTATGAATCAGACTGTAACACAATAGTAAGATGTGCTCACAGTGACACTCTAAATGAATTGGATCAATCATTACTATGTTATTCAAATGGATATAACAGTATTTAGTACCCATTATCCACCGAGTACTCGCTACCAACATCACTTTCACATGCATCAAGTAACTCTCCACACTAAGTCCTTAACAGATGAGAAGATATAACTAAGTGTTCCGTCTCTATTGGGATTTGAACCCTGATTTCCCACAATTTCAACCCATTTCATTGATAACTAAGCCACATCCTCGAGTGCAGCCTAAAACCAACTATGTCTATAAATCAAAGACCTCGTACTATTAGCATCTATTTGTTATCTCCAGTCTCCAAGCATTTCTGAATCTATGCAACTATATTTTACCATCAAGCTCCAAGCTACAGACTAGAAACTAAGTTCAAAAAGATACATAGCTAGGAAGATGCATTAGAAAACAAAGAAAAAAAGAAGTAGATAAATCAATGGAATCAACTAAAAAACATTTGCATTGTAGCTCAATACCTGAATCTCCAACAACAAGCACCCTGACTTGTCCACAAGGTGGACCACCATTCTGCTCTTTAGTCTCCCTTTCCCTTTCCCTCCAAAACATCATCTCCTCAAAATCCCCAAATCAAAACCAACACAAAAGATCCAATTTTTTTCAAACCAACCCAAATCAGCTAATCAACTCAAGTACCATAAAACACGCTGAATCTCCCCAACAAACAACATTTCTCCCAATTGGATCCAAAACCCATTACAAAACAAACATACCCACAAAATACTTCAATGTCAACAACCCATTTTTCCAAATACCCATAAGATTCAAGACCATACACTAGATTAACCAAAACCCAATACAGTAGATCTATCAACAAATCTTACAATAAGTTGCAAAAAAAACGAATTGGGCGTTTCGGGTATCAATTATTTTCTTGATTTTACACCAGTATAGTAGTGATTGAGTGTAAACTTTTCGGGAAGATTTGTGTAGAGATCAAGCAAAGATTGTTCATCAAGCGCTGCAAAAGACAGTTTAGACGGTTGATGTGTCACCGACCAGAATTAAGCAAGACTCATGAAAGCCCAAAAGGCTGTTTATGGCCCAATTGCATTTAGGCCCTGTTCCATTTATTGTTTTAAGCAAATACTGCTTGTAACTAATATTTCATCCGAGTTGCTAGTGGTCATTTCTGAATTTGTATGTTGATAGCAAATTATACAAACAAATTTGTATATCAACAGCAAATTATACAAATGGGTTTGTATATTGACAGCGAATTAAGCAAATAATATAAATGAATTTGTATATTGACAGTGAATTATACAAACAAAATACTCATAGCAACGGAACTCCTTATCATGTTTGTATTATTGGTTCCAACTTATACAAACAAATTTATATATTGGCAGCAATTATATAAATGAAAATACTCATAAAAAATGAAATCATAGCTATAAAGTGTAACTAGGCAAACTGTAACTAACAAATATAATTAAGATATTTATTAGTAGTTATTTGTAAAAATTTCTCTTCGTTATATTATGTGTGCAAATAGACTTTTCAACATATGGATCAAAAGCTTGTTGAAGCCAAACTTTTGATGTATTAATGTCTAGACTTTCAGTCAAATATGTTAGAAATTGAGAGTAATTTTTCTGGAATTTGAACTATTAATTTTTATCTTATTGAGTCTTTTGAAAAGATAAAAAAAATTTGGGATAATTACTTATTTGAATCCCTTTTATAAAATATTTACTGTTTTTAAATATATTTTTTATTTATTACCTAGATGTTC